>JAODUP010000196.1:785000-947500 GCA_025642065.1 Paralvinella palmiformis | reverse complement strand
TGTGGGTTTTGTAGAATTGGGATGATATGATCATAAATTCGAGTATTATCACTATGCGAGCTGCACTATTCTGAATTCGCTGAAGGCGATTGATGTTATAATCAGCTATGCCATATAACAGGAAGTTACAATAGTCTATACGACGTTCTAACAAAGGCATGGACTACAGTTACAAGTGTTTTGCTTTGTTTCAGGAATTCCTTTAAATAGTGGATGTTCTTAAGATGGTAGTAGAAGCACCCATCTGTAATGCTGGTGTTTCTAGAGATTTAACACAATGTGATGATTTTAAATATATAATATTTGTTATAATATCATTTAGTCTTAGAAGATTTTGAGTCATCTATAGCCAAATATCAGCAATGCAATGTTTTAAATTATTCAAGGGAGAGGAGAAATTGAACTCATTGTCAAGATCCAGTTATATATACAGCTGTGTGTCATCAGCATACAAGTGATATTTAACCTCATATTGATGCGAAATGATCCCAAAAGGACGGGTATACATTGTGAAAACCAGAGGACCAAGAACTGAAACTTTGTGGTACACCAGACAACAATAACAGAACGTCAGATAAAATACCATAAACAGACACTCTGTGTGAGCGTTATTCCAGATAGGATTCAAACCAGGTACTTTATCTGACAGACCAAACAAGTCTTTTAACCCAGAGAAACGTGCATTATGAGCAACTGTATCAAATGCAGCAGACAGATCCAGAAGAACAAGTAATACTGGCTTAGTTCGATCAATTGACATAATAATATAAATTTTCACCCGAATCTAGGATGTTTCAGTGTCGTGAACACTTTTATATGGAGACTGTAGTGATTCATTAAGGTTATTATTGATTAAATATTTGTTTAGATGGAAAACAACTGCAGTTGCTACAACGTTTGGTGTTGCTGCTGTTTTACAGCCACTTTGTGCACAAGATAGGCTAAATGGGCCGAGCGACCCCCAAAGATAATGAGGCGAAGTGGAAGATGAAACACCCTTCTGACATAGCCCAGCTGGGGTTTTCACCTATAACCTTAGATCAAAATACAAGATGTGGAACAGGTATATGTCTTTGGCAAATAGCAAATTCTAAAATCATAGCAATAAACATGAATTGGTCATTTTCAACTATTTTAATGTATGTAATATTAAACAATATATATTTGTTCTTAACCATACGTATATAGTTCAGCAATTTCGGAACAACAGCAATATATCTAGTTTGCATTAAACATTTATCGTTCCAAATATTTATCTGTGCCAAATTTATTTACCTCTGTAATCAAAATAGGAAACTTGTTATCACAATTGAAGCTATGGTGACATGGTAATTATTTTTAGGTCATGTGAAGGAAGATCCGTAAGTACCTAGATCTTAGAAATCAAAATTGTTTTAATTGTTCCTAATAAATCTGCGTAACGATACAAACAATTTGATCAAACTATGCAATATTATCCATTATTGGTAAAATTACATATCGTATCTATGTATGTGTATATGTTGTATATATATATATATATATATATATATATATATATATATTATATTTGTGTGTGTGTGTGTGTGTGTGTGTGTGTTTGCGCATGCCTATTGTTGTCGTTTTTTATATATATATATATATATATATATATATATATATAATTCTTCACTTAATGTTCACCATGTTGCCGTTTGATACTAATACCTACAATTTAATATTCAGAGCCATCTGCACTGAACCATTCGTCTCATTAAACAGACAATATAAGGAGTATATGATTTTGATAAAGAAGATATTACGTATCAATCCCCTCCATACAAAGCTATCCAATCCAACAATGAGATGAAAAAGTAGAAATGATGTGGTAAAAGTCACATTTCCAGAGGATGATAAAATGGTACAAACAAAGCACTTCAACAAATAGATGTTCGGACAATGTTTTCCTTTTATCTAAGAAGATCAGACGATTTATATTAAATAGAGGTTTATATACCTGAGCAAAGATGCTTAGAATACAAATTGCAGAAAGAGAAAAATATACAAGATAAATACTTTTATGCTGTTATCTGTTATGAAACCAATATTTTTAACATAGGTACCTACCCACTAAAGATTATAAATGTCATCGGGTCATGTTAATAATAAAACATCGACTCTCTACTTTCCACCCTCAACCTTTACAAGTAACACATTGAATATTTCAGAGAAGTTCTACTTCCAAACATTTCAATCGTTTATGTTGTTCATATTTTCATTTGTAAACAATGCTGTGCTATGTTCCTTATAATTCGGAACAGTGACGTCATATTGATGAATATCTCATCTTTCTTATTATTCTTACTGTTTATACGATTCTTACTCATGTGAGATTTCCTTCATTATATTGTATAATGTTCCATTTTAGATCACCCATTTTCATAGTACCTTTGTTAAACGATAATTAGTTACTGTTTTTGCTTGTTATTACAAAGCTACTATTAACATGTGAGGAAGGATATGGTCTATCCATTAGCCATATTATTATTACTACAAACATTAACAACTAAGTCACCAGCAACTGAAAAATTCTCTTCACTCCATAACATCACCAACTGTATTAAGTATTATACCACCACTTACAAGTCCTTTGTATTAATACGAAGTAAAGTATTTGTAGGTATATCACATCCATAACCTATCAGTTTATTGCTTTTTTTTCTTGTTGAGTAAAATTTCATTTTTATATTAGGACGTGTATGAAAATTAGCCATCATATATCCATTAATGTCACACAAAAAAGTATATATATAGAGAGAGAGAGAGGGGGGTGAGAGAGAGAGAGATAATCCGTTATTCCGACAAGGTTTGTGACATGATAATATTTCGGATAAAAGTGAATGTCGGAATGTCGAGTTCTTGAAAGATCACACATTTGTGTTTGTAATTAGCCATGAATGATTGTGATTGGCTATTAGATAGCTACAGGCAACGGAAGCGTCTTGTGTCTGTGTGTATGGTCGAAGATGATTGTAATTGGTTACGATATAGCAATTACCGCGTGTGAGCGGGTTAATTAACCATTACTGACAACATGTCATGACTGAACCAGCGGAAATATTTGGCAACATTTTCGTGTTGTCAGATTATCAAGGTTATTTTATATTGAAATGGAGTCGGAACGCGGAACGCGAGTTTGCTGGATTAAGGAGTCATTTATAACGGAGCTAAATCCGTCACAGACTATAGTGTGTTGGAAGGTACATTTGCTGGATAAATTACCAGTATTAACGGATCCTCACTATATATATATATATATATATATATATATATCACCAACGTGGAGTGTATTAATGCTATAACACATTTGCATCATTCGAAGTAATAATCATTACTTAGGTATATGACACATTTACATGTGACCATTGATGTAGTGAATATATATATAACGACAATATTGTGTTAAGTCAGAGATAACACACTAATGACTGACTCAATGTATCGCGTTAGCGTGTTTTTCTACTTTAAACAATAACCATTTCTTTATACAAATATTATTGTGATGAGAAAACACCCAGTTAGCGTTTGATACGGAATATTTTCTCCATCAAGTACGTATTCTGAGAAATATGTTACTAGTTGTATACATGTGTATGTAAGCTTTAAAGTAAACAAAATACAGTATAATTTATGCCTTCTTATAGCATGCGAAACATATACGAGAGAAACGTGTCCTTCGACAATAAAGAACTAATTCAATGATGTGGAAAAATAAACATTATAAATATAAATATTCTCTTAAGCAGGTTTCAGTCACTTGATTCAAACTTTTTTTATTGATTTATTTATTTCTGTGATGCGTCAATGATAACAAAAGTCATACATCAACCTGTCACCATTACAACAAATTCGTTATTTTAGGCATTATTATTAAATAATAAATTACTTCGTGAACATCACTTGAACAAATTCAACATGTAATCAATTAATTATGACTTTTATAGAACGTGTACTTAAACGATTAATAGATAAACTCCTGAAACCTCAAGACTCACGATAGTGACTTGTATATAAATTGGATGTTCCTTATTTCAGGAATGTAAGTTTTCATTGACATTTAGACAGATGAACATCTGTGAGAAGGACAAATCACTATAGCGTATAAAGAATGCTGCCACACGATATAAACGTCAATATTTAGTATATAATCAAGTCGTACATCAGCTCTTTCTGGTAATGACAACAACGGTGTTATAAATAGTTATATATATATATATATATATATATATATAAGAGAGAGAGAGAGAGAGAGAGAGAGATTACACTCTAGAGCCATATGTTAATTCTATTGACTGAAGTGTGGTAGAAATATATCAATATCCCATGTGCAGTGGAGAAAAAGGATCTACTTGTATAATAACCATCACTCACAGACCATAATTATATCTTAGCCTATTATATGTCTGATCCCATCTGGGAAACTATCTCTAAGTTCAAGTCTAATAGTTCAAGCAGGGTGATAACTTTCTCACCTCTTCACAGTCTTATACATATAACTAAATCTCATACTAATTGTATACTACTGGCAGGTGACATTCATGTCAATCCAGGCCCTGCTACCCTGTAAAATATTCGCTTGGCTACCAGCAACATTAGATCGCTCCATAATCAATCAGTTAGTAACACAGACTTGGTAATATCGAAGAACTTGGATATTCTCGTCCTCATTGAGACTTGGCTTAGCCCTCATGATACAACTTCTTGTATTTCTCATATCTGACCCCTGACTATTCCTTTTACCACCAACCACGTCAGTCTGGACGTGGAGGTGGTGTTGGCTTTCTGGTATCCAATCAATTTAAAGTCCCATTCTGTACAGATCTATTCTATTTTCGAGGCTGTCTGCATTGAAATGTCTCTATCGCCCTCCTGGAATAACTTCATCTTTCTTTGTTGACTTTCATGATTTACTAGAAAAGTTTTATTCCTGAATTTTTCATCCTTGGTGATTTCAACCTTCATTTGGATACACAGTCTACTGCTACATCCACATTTAATTACATCTTAGTAAGTTTTGACCTAAAACAATATGTTTCTTTCTCCACACACACATTCGTGGTCCCTGGCTCGATCTCCTCATAACCCGGTCTACGCCAGATTAAATCCACACACTAACTGCCACAGATGGTTTATCAGATCATTTCACTGTCATAACAGAAATACAATTTAAGCATAATCCAGTTGAAACTAAGTGTAATATTCTTTATCGGTATTCTCATGACATTGATATTGTTGAAGTTAATGATGACATAGTAAAATCTGAACTTATCACCAACGCAAAAGTTGACTTATCACAATTATGTGAACAATCCCACACTACACTTAAAACCTTACTTGAGAAATACGTACCTGTCAGATCAAAAACCACCTACACCAATGGCTGTCCCCTGAAATCATCAATGACAAAGTGTGTCGCCGATATTTAGAACGTAAATCACGCACACAACTTAACAGGTCTAGATATGCTAAACAGTGCCATTTCTGCAATAGACTTCCTCAACTTTATAAATAGGACTTTCCATAGAAAGGCTTCTGTTTTTCTGCCCGCTCATGATTCAACTAATTCACTCTGCAATTCCTTTGCCAAAACTTCAAGGATAAGATCACCCAAATTCATGCTTTTTCCCCAGTTTCTGCTTCTAGTTGTAATATTAATTTTCCAGTTGTACACCACCCTTACACAGTGTTTAAACGAGCCTCACTTACTGAAGTTTCTAAACTTATTATATCACCCCCTAATAAGTCCTGTGAACTTGATCCTAACCCTACATTCCTGCTAAAATCTTGTCTTCACACATTAATTGTTCCAATTACTAAGATAATAAATTTATCACTAAGCTCCGGGATGTTACCTTATCATTTAAAACATGCCAATGCAATCCATCTTCCTAAGAAATCATCTTTACTAGCGAATGATCTAAACAGTTAGACCTATTTCTAATCTATCTTTTATATTTAAAGTATTAGAAAAAGTCGTATTCAGTCGTTTGAATATTCACTTAAACTGGAACTAATTGTCTAATGTTTTTCAGTCTGCTTACAAACAATTTAACTCTACAAAAACCACTCTACTAAAAGTTCATAAAGACATAACACTAAACATGGACACAGGAAAGGTCACAACACTAACACTGTTAGATTTATCTGCCACTTTTGACACCATTGATTATTCTGTTCTTCTACATCTAATTGATATGGCATATCAGGCACAACATTTACCTGGATCCGCTGATTCTTAATAAATAGGTTTCAATCAATACAAATAAGAAAATGTTTTTCAAATGCAGTGCCTTTGTTTTGCGGTGTTCCCCAAAGCTCTGTTCTTGGACCACTACTGCTTAGTTTACTCAATATACCACACCACTAACCTAACTTATTCGGAGCCACAAATTAGACTATCGTTTATATACAGAGGACACCCAAGTATACATATCTTTATCTAAAGCAGACACTGATCTTTCCTTTAAATAACTTGGTGACTGTCTCTGTGATATCTCTGGCTGGATGGCAAACACTAAACTTAGGCTCAATGCCAACAAAACATATTTCATCATTATAGGTACATTGAAACAACGCAGCAAACTTATTCATTTCTTCCCTACGAACATCCTTAGTCTTACCATCGCATCATCAGACACTGTACGAAATCTTGGTGTTACATTTGAAAGCGATTTTAATTTCAGAAAACATGTTTCTCTGACATATCGCTCCAATTTTTATCATATTGGTGACCTTCACCGCATTCGGTGCTATATTTCACTTGCAGTTGCCAAAACCATTGCTAGTATGCTTGCTTACTACAACACATATAAGCATATAAGTATATAAGGATATTCTAAAACTTTAGTGTTTTCAGAATTGTTTGGCTAGGATTGTCACATGGTCTCCTCGGTTTTCCCATTCTGTCCCACTTCTGAAATCTCATCACTGAAATCTCATCGCTTCCCTGTTTAATCTCGCATCATTTTCTGCACTATTGCCTATCAAACTCTTTTTCTGGAGAACCTTCATATCTATTTCCATGCTTTATTTATCACCCAAGACCAGAGAACTCCGTTCATCTGGTTTTCACTTGTTGTCTGTTCCTAGGGTTAAAACGCATTGTGAGACTTGTGTGCTTTTTTTAGTTGCTGTCCCTACTCTTTGGAATTCACTCTCTGAACATGTTAAGTCATCAAATAACATAGTTTCTTTCAGTCACCATTCGAACTCACCTTTTCAGACTCACTTATACCTATATATTATATATATATTATATATATATATATATATTATAATAAAACTTGGGTACAGTATATCTTTCCATATTTCCTACTAATTCTCCACCAGAGTTCAAAGTTTTTAATTTTGTTCGAAACGCTAAACTGGACTGATGAATATAGCATATTTGGGTGGGGTTAATTATAGAGATTGATCTGTACATGAATATATAATGTGGTGAACAATTCGATTTACAAATAACAACATTCGGCAAACATGAAACAAACACATAAATTCCAAAATATATGAAATGCATGGAATTATTAATAGTGTGACTGTATAAAACACTAATGTTAATATTATTGCTTTAAATAAAAATTCAAAAAGGTTAGTGATCATAAACTTATATATACTATTTTGATGTAAAACCAAATTCTGAAAAAAGTGAGTTTAAAAATGGGTTGTTTGCTGAAATATATTTGATGGTAAATATCAAATTATACTTTAACTTTTCCCATAGTATCAAAATATATCCGAAAATTACTATTACTAGATTAGTCGGGTCAAGATCACGATATGAAGCGCAATATTAGCCATGACAAAAGATATGAAGGTAAGGATTCCCTAAAAATCTTAACCCAAAAGCCCCGACACATAACTTTAAAAGTCAGTCAGGATTCATGTTCTACATTAGGATACATATAGAGAGGCACAGGCACAGAACATCAACATCTCTAAACATCCGTTGAGACCTCTACCTCCATAAATCTAAAGCTAAATAAAACTATACATACATCAATCTAAATATAAAATGTTCTATACTTCCACAGATCGATATATATATATATATATATATATATATATATATATATATATATATACGTAGACCTATACATGCGTCTGGTCTACTCATCAGCCTGTGGGGACCAGCTAATTCGCTTTACGTAATCGACAAATATGTCACGCCCACAGGGAAGCGGTTCATGTAGGCTACGCACAAAAGATTTACAACACGTGCATGTGGTTCAATAGTAAGCTAACATATATACAAGATAAATATTTTGACACCACAGTTTACATTCAGTAGTAATTTGATGTGGCTCAAATGTAGCCTATACATAAAACATTTCGATACCACCTATGCTGATCTCATTCTGGGTTCGAATAGCTAAACAAATCCTACAGAGGTGCGACAGGTTCGGCGTCGCCAAGTTGTTGTTTGATCGGGGTGAAAGCCTATCCCTTTTATGGGCTCTCGGCGCGCCAACCAACATAAAAGTTTCAGCTGAACACACAATAAAGGTGTGTCCTGCAAAGTTGTTGACCGATAAGGATGAAATTATGTGCCTTTCATGAACACAAACGAGCATAACAGTTTCAGTTGAACGCCAAGGTGTTACCCGATCAGGATGAAAATGTATGCCTTTTATGAGGTCTGGGGGCAGTAACCAACACAATGTTTCATTTGAACACATGCTAACGTTGGGTCGTGTACATTACCTATATATAGTAGCAGAGATGTGACTTAGCTCTATATATATATATATATATATATATATATATATATATATCAATGTTGTACAATGGAATATTACTGGACTAGAACAAAATATTGTCTCAATCCTGATCAAATACTATGATTTACTCAAACCTACCAGTTAATTCTCGTATGTTTCCGTCCAGCACTATGTGAACATTCATCGACGCCTAATTTTGTGTGTGTGTGCCTGTGTGTGTGTAATTGCGAGTTTTAGTATACATATAGAGAGGCACTGATGTAGAACTTTAAACCTCAAAAAATCACCACAAATCTAAATAAACCATGCATATATCAATCGAAATAAAATATGTCTACACCTCCATATAACGATATTCAGTACAGCCTCTATGCTCGCTGTTAGATTAATTATCTAAGGAGCCCTATTTAAAGCGATTTTGCAATTGCTGTATCTTTCTTCAAAACAATACTATATACACTATATAACCCAATTGTTACTGTCTTCAAAGGTCAGTTCGTACAAGCGGTAGGTGTCACCAAGACTGACATATGCGCTGAAGCAGACCGTAATAGCGCATCATAGCTTCGGTACTGTTTAAACTATGTTAACATTTTCAAACCAGACCTAATATCTGCCATTCTAACTATTGTAGTAAGAACGTTATTTAATGTTATTTATGACAAGCAGATTAGAGCTAATCTTGAATGTCATAGTACAAACTGGACATAACTGGACCTAGGAAAGATAATTCTGTTCCCACATACAACCAAGGTGAATTTTATATCCAACTACAGTCATTTAAATGCTGAATAACCAGGCCAAACATCTAAACGGCGTCCCTCCAAAGACATGGAATATACAGCTCTAGGTAAACTTTTCTTATAATCCCGGAACCAGGAAATATAGTCTCGACGCACAGAAAACGGAACATCACAACCGCAGCATAATATGCCTAGTGATATTTGCTGGGGGGTCAAATACCTAATAAACATACAAATCAAATAACTACTATGATCTACCCGTCACTATTATACAAATTTGCATCTGCGCTTTAGCAGACCGTTATGGCGGAATTGCCGTTCTATTTATTAACATGTTCAAATCAGACCTAATGTCTGCTATACCAACTATAATTATAATATAGTGTTTTAATAATGACACTTTCTTTCACTTATCCTCTTCGTCCCCAGTGGGACATAAGGCCACAACAATGTTTTGCCACAATACCCTATCTTTAGTTGATGTCTGAGCCTCACCCCATGACAGCCCCTTCTCTTTCAGCTCGGCCATTACTGTCTGTCGCCATATCATCTTTAGCCGTTCTCCCTTCCTTTTTCCGGGTGGTGTCCATCTCAGTGCCACTTTGGGGATGCTGTCTCTGGGCATTCTCAGGACGTGTCCTAGCCATCTCAGTCGCGGCGTTTGATTTCGAGGACAGCACTGTTGCAACACGTTTTCTTATAGAGTTCCATGTTGGACATTGTATTTGGCCAGAATATACGGCAGATCTTTCTCAAACATCCATTGTGGAACGCATTGATATTTGCCATGTCCCCTTTAACCACTCGCCAGTACTCTGAGCCATACAGTAGGATGGATTTCACATTACTGTTGTAGTGTCTTATCTTTGTTTTGGTAGTGTATTGGTTAGACTTCCAAATGTTCTGCAGTTTAGCGAAAGCACAGCGGGCTTTACCGAGTCTTGCCTTGATGTCTTTTCTCAACTCACCTGGTTCAGCATTTACGGTAACAGGTGCGGTTGGTGTGGTGTTGATGCTCATCACTTGTGTCTTGGATGTATTGATGGTAAGCTCAGTTTGCTTTGTACTTCTCTCTAATCTATCAGGTTTTTTTCCTGCGGATGGTCAAGCTTTACTGATAGAAATGCAAGGTCATCAGCAAAGTCGAGGTCTTATAACTTGGAAAAGAGAGTCCACTGGATACCCCTGGGTTTATCTGATGTAGTTTTCCGCATCACCCAGTCGATGACGAACAAGAAGAGGTTGGGTGACAGGGTGCATCCCTGTCTAACACCCGATTTCACTGGGAACCACTAAGAGGATGTATTACTGAGTATGACACTGCATTCAAAGTGGTTGTAGAATGTCATAATACAGACTGGAATATAACTGAACCCAGGAAAGATAATTATATTCCCACATACAACTAAGGTATGTGTATGTATATGTGTGTATATGTGTGTGTGTATGTGTGTGTGTATGTGTGTGTGTTTGTGTGTGTATGTGTGTGTGTTGGGATGTGTATGTATGTTTGTGTATGTATGTATGTGTATGTATGTATGTGTGTGTATGTATGTATGTGTGTGTATGTATGTATGTTTTATGTTGTATGTATGTGTGTATGTGTGTTTTATGTGTGTATGTGTGTGTATGTATGTGTGTGTATTTGTATGTGTATGTATGTGTATGTGTATGTATATGTATGTGTATGTGTATGTGTATGTGTATGTGTATATGTATATGTATGTGTATGTGTATGTATGTGTGTGTATGTATGTATGTGTGTGTGTGTGTTGTGTGTGTATGTGTGTGTGTGTGTGTGTATGTGTGTGTGTGTGTGTTTTAGTGTACATAGTAAGAGGCAACAGGCACAGAGCATCAACATATCTAAACCTCCTTCGAAACCTACCTCCATAAATCTAAATACAACTATACATACATTAATCTAAATATTAAATGTTCAATACCTCCACATATTGATAAATGTGTGCGTATACCTAAGCATGTGTCTGGTCTACTCATCAGCCTGTGGGAACCAGCTAATTCGCTTTTCGTAGGACAAATAGCAGCCCACAGGAAAGCGGCTACATGCAGGCTACGTAAAAAAAGCGGAAGCACGTAAACACATACCATTTGATACCACAGCTCGCAACAAACACGTGCGTGTGGTTCAATGGTGACTTGCTATATACATATCAAACTATTTTGACACCACAGTTTACATTCAACAGTAATTTTCTGTGGTCCAAAAGAAACCTGTATATAAAGCATTTCGACACCTCAGATGCTGACCTCAGCTCTATTCTGGGTTCGAATAGCTGAATAAATCCTACCTATATGAACCGTGTATCAATACACGTCCGACTGGTCTGGCGTCGAAGTTCTTCTCTAACCTAAGTGAAAATTCAAGCCCTATATATAGCCTCAGCGTGTTAACAAACATTACAGTTTGTCCATAACAAAGAGAATGTACACTAACACAGTTTCAAGCCCTATATATAGCCTCAGCGTGTTAACAAACATTACAGTTTGTTCATAACAAAGAGAATGTACACTAACACAGTATGGACTCACTAAAGCGATTAAACTAAAATAAAAAAAGTAGAAATCCCGCACAATGGATTATTACTGGACTAGAACGAAATATCGTCTCAAACCTGAGTAAATACTACGATTTACTCGAACCTAACAGCTAACCCTCATACGTTTCCGTTCATCACTAAGGGAACGTTCATTCACGCTTAATTTAGCGTCCCTAAGTATATGCAGTTAGGTGTGGTGGGATCTAAATTAAAGCGCCTATCCACTTGATCTATTTGACCCATGGTCGAGAACAGCGGATTTCAGGCAGATCTCCGATACTGCGAATGACACGTCGGGATTATAATAGCTATACATTTAACAAATTTCCTATATCAGTGTAATCTAATTACTCATAATATGGGAAAACTCTGTCCGCAGCTTAATACCCATGGAGATGCCTGCCGGAGTAACAAACGACTCCAGGAGTATAAATCCATCAAGCAGCATTGTATGAATTAATAGGTCGTTTCGCCAGACCACATAAGAGGACAACAATATAGATTATACATTATACATAACAAAGCTAATAAACTCAAACATGTTGTAATAACGACATAACTTTCTTACATTGGTGTAATAAGGAATCTGGATGGAAATAGATAAGATGTCTGGCACGGGCAATGTGCGTTTTAGGGTACATAGTAAGAGGCAACAGGCACAGAGCATCAACATATCTAAACATCCTTCGAAACCTACCTCGATATAATAATCGATAAAGGCAAAAATGTGTGTTGTTTTGTAATAAAAATAAAATATATAACCTTATATATAACCTTAAAATCATCGACGAAGTCCGACAAACTTATTTTAGTTTTTATTTCGTTTCAGGAAATTAAGGTAATAAGGGACTGTATTTCTCGTTTTGCAGTCAGTTTGTTTATAGTTATAGTCGTCTAATTTTAATTATACAGATCGAAACAGACAGAGAGGTTGCTCACTTACATAACCCGTAATAATCGCACAGTACTATTTTACCTTGTTAAACAAATGCCATAAAATAATGCCGAAAACGTAAATTTATATAGTTCAATTTTATCTAAAGCACTTATCTGTTGTAGCTTTGATATTGCCATCGAGAATTAAACTTCATAATATGCACGAAGTCAAATGTTACCAAACAATTATCCAACTACGTGTATTTATTGAATAAATTGATTAAACCTTTGTTTTTTCACAAAGTCATGAATAATAATAATAATAATAATAATAATGCATTTTAATAGCAGGAAACCTTTAAATACGTTGATGAGTGTTGATGATGATGATTATATATATATATATATATATATATATATATATACACACACACAAAAGATTCCTCCAGATCCTCATGAAATTGAGACTGATGAACTTATCAGTAATTTTCCTACATTTTTCCTTGCGTTAATTATGGATGTTTAGAAGGTGGGAGCATCATCTGGTGTATCATGTGCTCCGAATCCAATCCAAAATTCGATTCTAAAACCATGTAACGACGAGCTGCTATCTATGATAATGGATTAGCATTTCAATGCTATCTCGTAAATTAACAACATCCGTAAAAAATGCCTTCTCGAAGCCTTTAATAAAGAAGTCATGGCTTGATCCATCGGAATACAAGAACCATAGACTAGTATCAAATCTGAGTTTCTAATCAAAGGTTATAGACCGTGATTAGTAATAATCGTTTGACTAATAACTCTGACAATAAACTACATTCAGTATTCACAAAGAAGTACGATAAACAGCCTGTCCTTTTGAAAGTAGTTAATTATATTGATTCATCTATCAACCAAACAAATGTGTGATTCTCATGTTCCTCGACATAAATGCCGCGTTTGACACCGTGCAATATCATGGAAATATGGCTCACGAATAGACTTGTTATAAAATATATCACAATTATAGATGCAATGTCTGTCTTTGCACATCTCCTTTTGGGGCATGTCTGCTATTGTAATTCCATGCTGGTCGGGATTAAGTCTTTTAGAGAAGTTCTAATTATAAACCAATCAAACATTTTCCAGAAGAGCATTTCTTTTTTCCTTATAAACCTAAAACTTGTCACGTATCTAACATTCATTGCTTATGTTTTGTTAAGAAATTAGAATTACGTTTCATAACAGGTGACAATGATTTCATAAATTGTTTTGAGTTGACGGTTATGTGTTTTAAATAGGTGATGTCGATTTATTAATCTTCTAATGTTTGTATTGTTATTATAAAATTTGAAATAATACTAGACGACATTTCTCGTCAATAATTACATATCGTTTATTAAAGACAAAAAACAACTAGCTTGGCAGTAATTGTACCTCTCTTAACCCAACAAAAGTAGTATTTATTTGTACATTACACTGATGTGCTTTGAAACATTATCTAATACTTATGGCTTGTTAATATTTATTGTATGCATGAGATAAATTAATTGTAGGTGTATCACTGATGGACACATGACATCGCAATTTACCAGTTTAATGGATAAATGAATACGCGTTTTCAATTGTGCATCATACCTTCCCTAGAATTGGTTGTGAAGGCTATAAATAACATATTCTAAGTCTTATACTGGACAGAAGGGGATTGCATTCATGCCATAAAAAATGTACTTGTGGATATCATTCTCATTATCGACATGACAGTCGAGGCGATGAACATCACTTAGATTTATGCCACATTTACATGAAGCCATAGATATATTAAACATAGGTGAGACTCATCTTCTATTACCTCAGACTCAACGTATATTGTTCGCGTGTTTTCCTACATTGATGTATTTGTACTGTCCCATTCAGTTATTTGAATGGGTAAAACAGAATCTTGTAGAATGATCTGAAATAAACAAGTAACCAGTGCAGAGAGAACAAAATCGGGTATTATATTTTCTCTCTTATGGGTATTTATTGCCAGTCGTGCAGGACAATAATACGCTCGCTGTATTTGGGTTGTCATAGAGATGGGGACCACAGGCGAGAGTGGGGATAACCATGGATATATATATATATATATATATATATATATATATATATATATATATATATATATATATATATAATTGTTGTTGATACGTGTGTGTGTGTGTGCAAGCGTGTGTGTGCGAGCGTGGGTGTGTATGTGTGTATGTGTGTGTGTGTGTGTGTATGTGCGTGTGTGTGTGCATGCGTGTGCGTATGTGTGCGTGTTATGTATGAGAGAGAGAGATATATAGATAGATAGATAGATAGATTGATTGATTGATTATTGATTGATTGATTGATTGATTGATTGATTGATTGATTGATGATGATCTGATTGATATGATAGATTATGATAGATAGATAGATAGATAGATAGATAGATAGATAGATAGATAGATAGATAGATAGATAGATCAGATGAGATGAAGATGATAGATTATTGATTTGATAGTATACCTACGAATAAGCCCCATATTCAATATTTGTTATTAGCTGAACTACAATATTTACCTACTTTTCATTCCAATCGTATTATCTAATATTAATTTGTCTACACGGAGTATTTAATACAGCGGGATCACATGTTTCCAGAGAACATAATTAATTTAGTCTTACCAGTTATGATAAATGCTTTGCTGGTTATTATCAAAAGTAGCTCCACAATTTCCTGAGTCTCTGATATCGATCATTTTCATCATGTAAAATACGAAAACAGAAAATGCTTTTTGTTTGTACCAGTAGCTTGCCAACTTCTTGATTATATTCATAATATAAGAGGTGATACTTTATGACAACTCTTTTCATCTTTTGGCTTTGCTGCCTAGTTTTCTTTGCTTTTTAAGAAATGATGTCTAAGCCATATGTTGTCGGAGTCAGTATTAACACCAAAATAATACGATTTTAAAGGAGTACTTTCTCAGGTTTGGCTATGGCCAATTTATATTGAATATTTTAACATGTATGGGTTTCTCTACCGATTACTACTGGCATTTTTGCATTAAGCAACGAGAAAGCATATTTTACACCAGATTTACGCCATTAATCTCCAGCTCCAAGATTTGTCAGCCAATCAGAGAGCGATACGTCATCAAACTTCCTGTTATGGTTCCAAAATGTAAACATACCGGATTTTTGGGTTGGATTACTGTGTATATTGTCATAATTACCCGGTCATTGCCTCAAATATTCCACCTTATGATTTTGAACCAGTATATTATAATTCTGAATTATCAATTACTAAAAGTACTAAGACTGACACATAAGCAGAGTTCATTAATACCGAGAACAATCAACATCGAGTTGGAGCTATCAGCTGTCATTCCAGAATGGTGTTCGTGCGAGCAATACGTTTCAATGCCTACAACTATAGAGTGTACATTTTGTTGTGAATAATAAAAACATATACATGTAGCTTAGATCTTGTTAATTCAGACATTATATTGTTAGATCTATTCTCGACTTTAATTAACCAAGCCAAATTCACATCACCGAAGAAAACTTTATTTGTGTTTGATTCTTCACAGCTCATACAATACAGGTAGTTCACTTATTGAGTTTATGGAAAACTTGGCCAAAAACAGAATTACTATACCATTATGTGTTGAACAATCAATAAGAAACACATACCCGAAGAAGATGGTGTATATGAGGAATATTATGAAATTATTTAGTCTGATAAATCACATATTAAGAACAAAGCTTACATACTGATTTGAATGAATAATTAAAATGAAAATTGAGAGGATCAGTATACCATTAGTGGTATCTTACTACTGGCCCTATGATGGATGGGGGATGATTGCGGTGTTCGAGAGTATCACAGCACTGAGAGGAAGGAGGCGATAATAGCGTTAATCATAATTTAAAGATGCAATATAAATAAAAGCACAAGAGGAACGAGGAGAAAAGAGAAGCATCAGGACAAGAATCTACAAATTGAAATAATAAAGCAGTTTTGTCGTATAGACCTATGTCATTTTGTCTATTACAGAAAACTAATAAAATGGGAGGTAACTGGGTTGATAATAACCTGGTTTCAGCGGTAACAATCGTTGCATCGTAGGTTGTAGTATATCACCCTTTCTGGGTATGCGTCAAATATGTGTGTTTTAAGTTGATATTTAAAGTGACCCCGTGTGATTTGGTATGTCAGCACATTCATCCATTTATTCCATATTTTGGGAATGCTAATCAACGGTAGTTTACTAGGAAATATATTATAGCTTTTTCCTACATACAAATGGTCAGACTGTCTTGTCACACGGGCGTTTGGCATATCTCTATTGAATGTGAAAACGTCATTAAACGATACTGGTAATTTCTTAGTATTAAGATCAAACGCAAAAAGTGCTGCCTGGTATTCTACTAAGTCAGCGAACTTTAGTATAATAGAACTACGAGAAAGTGGGTCAGTATGGCTGTTGTACTTTGCATTGTTAATTAAACGGATAGCCCGTTTTTGTAACAAAATGGTCTGACGTAAAGCGGATTGAGTCGCGTTTCCCCAAACTAGGTTTCCATATGAAATATGAGAATTAATGAGTGAATAGTATAATGTTTTCATGCATTGCTTAGGGAGAAAATGTTTAACTTGTTTTAAGGAGAATAATGCTCGAGATACTTTCTGATTAATGTGGGATAGATGAGGTTTCCATGTTAAATTTATATCAATCAGAATACCTAATAATTTGGCCGCTTTTCATCATAATCTGTGCCTATTCTACGCAAGAAGGTGTTTTCAATCAATATATGTTTTGAGGAAAGATCACCTTTTAATGATGGAGGTCTTATAACGATATATTTAGTTTTTGTGGGATTTAGTGAAAGTCGACTTGACCAGATCCAAATAAATAAAGAATTAATTAATATGTTTGCATTATTGAAAAGAATATCAATGTTCGAGTCAGATACATAAATGGTTGTATCATCAGCAAACGAAAGGATACTACCATTGCAAGAGAAACATATGTCATTTACATAAATCAAATATAAAAGAGGTCCCAGAATTGAGCCTTGAGGAACTCCGCATTTTATTTGAGAGCGTGATGATTTGTGTCCGTCAATTTCAACATACTGTTCACGATCCGTCAAATAAGTTTTAAACCACTCATGTGCAATACTTCGTATTCCGTAACAATTTAATTTGCTTAACAAAATATCATGACTGATTACGTCAAAGGCTTTGCTCAGATCACAAAATATAGCTATGTAAATTTATGTTCAGGATGATTTGTAGATAAAGCACATTGGTTTAATAGATGGAGAATTGGATGAACAGTTGAGTGATTTTCCCGGAACCCATACTGGTGCTCAAAGAATAAATTATTGGCATTCAAGAATGAAGTTATTTTTTATACATGAGTTTTTCTATTACTTTACTAAATGCTGGGAGTAGGCTAATCGGTCTGTAGCTTTTTAATAGGGTCTTATCGGCAGATTTATAAATAGGGATGACTTTTGCTATTTTCATGTCATTAGGTACCCTTCCAGTTTCAAATGAAGTATTTATCACATGAGTGAGAGGTTCTAGTATTTCATTAATAGTAGCCTTGAGAAGTTTAGTCGATATACCATCATAACCAGAGCTGGTTTTTGGTTTTAGTTTTAGCGTTACGTTTAAAACGTCAAATTGCGACACTGAAGCTAGAAATATACTATGGAGTGTGGGTTTGGGCATAAATGATTTAAAACTTTTATTAACTTTAGGAACGTTTACACCAGTTTGGAGTCCTATTCTTGAAAGTAATATATTGAAAGCCTCAGCGACTTCCTGTCTGTCACCGACTTGGGTGTTATTTATTACAAAGTTATTTGAAAGTCCAGATTTGTCATTACGTTTACCTACTATTTTGTTAAGGGTGCTCTAGGTTTTCTTAATATTGAACTTATTTTCTTCCAATATATTTTCAAAATAGGTTGCTTTTAATCGGCGTTGAAATTTTTTATACGATATATAAAATGCTTTATATTTTTGTATGTTATGTTTAGAAGGTATTCATAATTTTTTATGAACAATTTAGCCTTTGTTTTCTAGGACACTCTAAGACCAGGTGTGTACCATGGTTCATTTTTTGGCTGTTTGATTTTAGATGATATTTCAACGATCGGAAATGATTCATTAAAAGCATTAAGATATAAATTTAAAAGTTCATTATATGCATCATTGGGACACATTGTTAGACTTATATTAGTAAAATCTATATATTTTAGCTTACTTCTGAATATTTCAATATTATTATCTGAAAATATTCTTTTTTACATGTGAATTGATGATATTGTGTGATTTGGTAAGATAAAATGTTCCAAAGTGATCAGAAGGTCGGTGATGATGATACCCGCTTGACCTGTTGCGGTAATGTTATTAGTATACATATGATCGATAAGAATGACAGATGAGGCGGTAATCCTAGTTGGTTTAACGATAATGGGCACGAACCTATTTGAGAATAACCCTTCCAGTTAATACTCAGTTTTAAGGTATTTTTCGAAATTCAATAAGTTTATATTTATATCGCCCATTATTTTTGTTTACTGGTAACTATAGACACGATGTCGAACATATTTGATTGAAAAATGTCAATATCGGCATATGGTTCTGTATTTGGTCGATACACAATCCCAATAATTACATGTTTGGTTCCGGAATAAGAAATTTATATGAAGATTGATTTAAAAAATGTGAGGTACAAAAGAGCTGATGTCCTCACCGATTTTACAATTGATATTTTTCTAATAAACAGGCCTACATCATCATCACGACAACGTTATATTAGCTCATGGCATAGAGGTAATCTCAGACGCATATCACAAGTGGACCTGAAAATGTCGCTGAGACCAATTATATCGAAGTTAAATTTATCACAATGTGGATCACATAATAATGATTGAAATACGTCCTAGTTGGAGGAAAGTTCTCTACAATTTAAGTGGAAGTAAGAAGTTACATTTTCATGCAGTGAGTTGGTATCTATCATTATCCGTTATTACGTCTTCAGTATCCTGATATAGATATATTAAATCATACATTTTATCTGTCATGATGTCATCAAGAGACACCTCACCCGTGATAAGAGAAAAGGGATAGAATCATCCCTCCCCTTCAACGCTGAAATACACACGGAAACCGCACACATAATGAGTGATGAACAGATGAATGACGAGACAAACCTGTAAATAACAATACAAAGTAAAGCAAAAATACACAACAAACGTAAAGTATGTACACGGGCGGGGGGTAGTAAGAAAAGTACGTAGTAAATTAATGACGAATGGAGTGTTCATTTGAGGCTCCGTTTATGGATGTAGAATAAAGATCAAGCAATGTTTTTGTAATTAGACAATTTCCTATTTGAAATATACATATTTCACTAGTTTGTGAAATGAACATGTTCATGTTACACGTTTGTGCTTTTAACCCAATTAAGATTCAAGAAGGAAGTATTTGTTGGCTGAAAGTTATTTTGTAGTTCAAAATAATCAACTTTAATTCAGATATATCTTGCTAAATTGGTTGGCAGGTAATTAAATAGTCCATGTTACATTTCACATTAGGCACCAAGTGATTTTGTATCAATAATTAAAACTAAAGTGCAAACATTTTGTGGTACAAACATTAGAAAAAATAATTTCTTTGAAGGAAACATATTTTAAGGGAGTTAATATGGCAAATACAAATGTGTCCATGTTACCTAAATGAGAACCAACTACATGGACCTAGTTTTTATTTTTTAATCCTGTACAAAGATGGCCATCTATGCAACCATAACAAAATATGAAAAACTCAGGCTGGAAATGTCAAAGGGATGAACAAATATTTGTTTCAACCAACTATCCAGTTTATATTTTGATGGTTTTTTCTGCTGCTTAAAACATACAAGGTTATATGAGATGATTCACAGAGTTAAGCTCTGGTGACGTCAAAAGTCAAGGTCAAGGTCGATAACATAAATGGCGCCAATTTCGAAGTTCAGTTGTCGCAGAAAATCAGACCGTCTTCCATGCATGAAAACTATATTAGAACGCAGGGGTTTTTATACATAAACACGTTGATAATAACATCTGATAACTATATCCAAGGAGAAACTACCTAGGAGAACATCCCAGAAGAACAGGTACCATCCGAATTGAAATTCTGAGCCAGGTGTGAAGGGCAGTGGTGTCGTTACGATTATGATAAACAGTCGAAGTAAAATATCTTGCTGAATAATCTCTATATATAAGATATGGGTAAACATGCAAATTGGAGAATAAGGCATAATCATGTGTTTATTGACAACAACTACTTCCAGCCCTAGTGCTTGTCGATGCGGATATAGACAACATCTCAAACACCTCCATAACCCAACTACCATTTTATTTAATATGTAGACCTTGATCAACAGAATAAGATAATTGTTTAACATCAGTGTTTAACATTTAACATTAGCTTCAAAGTTCGAAACTTTTCTAACATTAATCTTGAATGGGTGTGTTTTAGCACGGATTTAAAATTGTCAAGAAATGATATTATTATTATTATTATTATTATTATTATTATTATTATTATTATTATTACCACCATTATAACCAAGTTCGACACAGATGAACACAATTTGCACTAGCACATACATTTTTAATTCTCTGCTTTATATTTATTTTTCAATATTCATTCGCCATATATATATATATATATATATATATATATATATATAGAGAGAGAGAGAGAGAGAGAGTGAGTGAGTGAGTGAGTGAGTGAGTGAGAGAGAGAGAGAGAGAGAGAGAGAGAGAGAGGAGAGTGGGAAGAGAGAGATGTAGAAAAGTCGTATGCAACAGATATTCCATATGCCTACTGAAAACAAACGAACATAGTTATATGATATTACCCGATATCAGAACTTTTATATAGCAAATGTCATCCATCTCTTACGTTATAATTTATTTTAAGAGAGCAATAAAGTAAAATTCCAGTTTAATCTTACAGGAGACTCATCTTTTCAAAAATCGTTTACTCGCTACTTCTATTTTAAGCCCAAATGTATAAATCATACGTGTGTTGTATATAACTGGACAATTATTAACTGTTGTTACCATACCTCTGAAATAAAATGCGTAACACACACAATAAAAACAGTTTTTCCAGATCTGTGTTAATCCAGCGAATGTAGCAATTATTTTGTTTATATATAGTATTTTCTATCTTGAACAAACTGGCTTGATTAAACCCTCGCACCTAAAAGTTGATATATTTTCTTAGCCATCTACTAGTTAAAATATATATATATATATATATATATATATATATATATATATATATATGTATATATATATATATATATATATATATATATATATATATATATATATATATAGGTTGACAAAATGACATGAATAATACATAATTAATTCCATTCAAACAGAAAGGAAGCATTCAATAGTTAATGGAATGGTTCATTCAGATATTTATTGTTTATTTATTGTCTAGGTTTCTATAAAGTTATATTTGTGCCCAGCTGGTTCATCCATTTACTTGATCGGATGGTAATTTATTCAATCTACCTAAGAATTGTGTTTATAAATCGAAACAGCAACCACCTCTGTGTCTGTTTAAAGCGAAACTGAAAGAATTAAAGTGAAAATAGATTTATTAGAAAAGTAAAATATGACAAATATTTAAACCTAAGAAAACCATTTCTCTATTTACCTAGGCGACATCAATTATAACTGACTTCTGCGTCAGCTGTTTTATAGAAAAATGATAAATTCTCATTTTGTATAAGATGACATTAACATAATAAATGTGTATTAGACTGAAGGAAAGAGAACTGAGAGATTAAAGCTAAGAATAATATTAGCTTATTTTCTTCCTTTGATTCGCCCATTGGGTGATTTGGTGGCTGGTTGGCTGTCTGTCTAAATGAACTGTAAGTTGGTAGGTTATTAAATATTTTAATAAATTCCACTTATTTTAATCATATTTCTTTGGGCTATGTCATAGGGGTGTTTTATCTTTCACTTCGCCTCATTACCTTTTGAGGTTGCTCAAAGGTGACCATAAAACGGCAATATTTACATCTAAAGCACCAGTTCATTCACAAGTACAGGTTCAACTGTAGCAATGTACACTAAGGACCTTCTTACAACAATTCATTCATACTTTTTAGTTTTCGCACTTTTATGTTGTGTGATATTTCACGCAAATAATCCAGGACGTGTTGGTTTTCACACTGTTTGACCAGTCTCAACAAACGCAGTGAAGCTTCTTGGTATGTTCGAGGAAGTGGTAGAGGTGCTTCCCCGCGCATTATCCGGTGTATTGCCACCCTTCCACGAAGTTGTTAGTCCGCGACAAATTATCTTCCACTCGCTGGTGCATGTTCCATATGCCAACATCGTAACGTGGATCACGTCTACAACCAGCTCTGCCATACTGGCGACCGATGAAGTTGCCCTCAAAGTACACCCAGTATTGGTAACAAAGAGTCATCCCGGTCAGCTACTGATAGTACTTCAAAAGTTGCTGTTACTTCATCCAGTGGAACTAATGCAACTGCAGCAATCTAACGGATCAGTAACGCAAACTCTTCATCAGTAGTGTAGCGAACTGTCAGACAATCTTTAGCCTCTAATCAGCCTGAATTAGCAATAATCTGATTTAATGGAATTAATAGTTAGGTGATGTTTTATAAGAAGTAATCCAAATGTCTTTAATCAAGTTTAATGTAACATTCCAGGATTACTTGAAATATTAACTTAATGCATTATTAGCTTTGACTAATTTATTGGAATGTTGCAGTTGTCCTGGGCCTATTGTCTAAGGGTAGTTGTCCGGGGGGGGGGGCAATTGTCCTGATGTCGATCCACCAGACGATATTGATTATCTGGCGGATCTCTATAATAGTACATTTAGGAATCTTGTAGATAAACATGCGCCTTTAAGGATAAAGGAAATGCCACGAAGAGCACTATTTTTCCATGATACAATAATGACATACAAGCTGCAAGGAGACACGGAAGGTATTATGAGACGCTCTGTATCAGGAACGGTTTGCGTTTACATTGTGAAGAGTTCACGATCAGTAAGAATGCCCTTGTCTCTGCCAAATCAGAATATTACAATAAACATATCAAAGTATGGATGGGAA
This sequence comes from Paralvinella palmiformis, assembly GCA_025642065.1. Classification (NCBI taxonomy): domain Eukaryota; kingdom Metazoa; phylum Annelida; class Polychaeta; order Terebellida; family Alvinellidae; genus Paralvinella; species Paralvinella palmiformis. The sequence continues at coordinate 923,405 of JAODUP010000196.1, read as the reverse complement.
ATCAAAGGCTGTTTTCAGTGTTTTTAATATAGTACTAAATATAAGCCAGAGTGTACTTCTAAATATCAAGATACGGGCCATTGTTTTAATAACTTCTTCTGTCAAAAGATACTAAATATACATGATGGTCTCTCTTCCTGCACCTTATCACCAGGCATACCATTCATAGAAGAGTATTGCATGTCCATGATGGATAGATTTGAGCCTTTTACAGAACATGATATCAGACAACTGCTGAAAAGGTAATCTAATTCTTTCTGTGCAGTTGACCTAACGCCTACATTACTTCAGAAAGGGTGTCTGGAAGTTTTAATGAACCAATGACAAAGATAATTAATAAATCATTATTTTCCCAAAATCTATGAAAGCTGCCCTTGTAAAACCATTAATAAAAGGGTTGGGACTGTAATATTCTAAACAATTACAGACGTGTTTCAAATCTCACATTTTTATCTAAAGTCATAGAAAGGGCAGTTGTTCGATACTTTTCAATTGTTTATATATGAATTCACATATTTACTTGGAAGCAATTCCTAACCGATCGTTCGTGTTCATTTAGACTGTCAAACCATTTTTGTCTTTTAAAATTGAATCAAACAGATATTTGATAACAAATTGGTGGCTTCCATTTCAAGTTCAGCCATAAATTCTTCCCCAGATACTCTAATAAACAACATTACATTTAGATAATGCGCAGATGGGGTTTTCTCTACAAACAAAGTTTCATTTCTATGTTATATCAATCTGACGTTGGTTATCACTTATTTCTAGAACTACAGTCACTAGTCAACTCTGACAAATTGAGTACAAGCTAGCTATTCTAGGTTGATGATGAAATTATTATAACAAGCTAGCTGTAGCAGATAGCTGCCATTTATGTTATAATATAATAATAACAGGGAAGGTCTGTTAGTTTTCTCGATACATGTCATACTAATATTATTGATTATAGCTATATTTGTTTTTTGATCGTAGTGTATGTATCAGCTGCGTCTGGTTTATTCATTTCCGGCGTGAGCAGAAACGTAACATGACATATGAAAAACAGATAAAGATTATTGTTCTATGAGCTGCCATTTGGTGGTTATCGGAGTATGATGAGATTACATCAATCAATTTATATTCTAATATCATTATGATAAAAAGCTTATACTAAGTCTTTCATAGCATATCGACTATTTCGATGTCTACACTTAATGGCTAAACAAACTTAATATTGTCATATTGACTAATCGTCTCCGGTATTACTGATTACCTGTCTGGCTTATATATCGTAATAAACTGGTTTCTTCTTGTACATAAAGCCATAGTCAACGTTATCTTCTTAAAGGTCAACATAATTCGGCATCATTAATATCCAGTTGATCTAATTTTAGTTTGATTTATTCAATTGATTAGGTGATTATTTCTATATAATACAAGTAACCAAGTGTATTTATTAATACAATCACTTAATAAACATATAATTATTAGAGTATTAATCACCAGCTGAACTGTCAAATGCATTTTTATAGATAGGCTATCTTAACCAGCAATAAATTCTATCTAATTAAAACAAAATTGTCTTGAATGTATTGAATGATGAACCAGGCACAGGAAAATCAATTATTTCCACAAAACATATGTGTAGAGCAGGGGGTTGTCATAGCATTTGGGACTACAATTCATCCCTGTGACACGGAATATAGAAGTTGCCACACTACGAAATATTAAATCATATCAATACTATTTAACAAATATGCAGAGCTAATTCAGCGATCATATTGGGAATACAAGTGTAAAATTTAAAATAATATCTGATGTAACATTAATACTTCATTTGAATATAGAAATAAACCTTTAATAGTATATACTTCATTTCTTTGCCGTTTTCAACAGAGTTATATGATTACCCAAAAAAAATGTTTTTTTATTATGTCATCACTCAAATTCGGAACTTCCTCTTCCATGTCTACCTACAATGCAGAATTCGAAGTATATTTATTTACAATTATACAAAAACAATACATGCACTGTTAAAGACCAACTCAATAATGGGGTATTACTAAGTCCCACATATATATTATTTGGCTTTCCAACGTTGCACTTAAATTTTGTAGAGAGACTGGACATCGACACTGTCCTAAACATTTATTGGAATTAACTTATGACTAAAGTCATATCACCGTCTTACATAAATAACCTCGTCTTATTGGACATTCCTCCTCCAACGAACAATACGAGATCCATAATGCCCTCTCCCCCCAAACACCTAGTCTATTAAAGTCCTCCCATAAAAGTATTCTTGCTGGTGATGATAATCGTTACATTTTAAGGATTGTATTTTCTTGTCATGTACTCTTTGGTCAGATAAAAATGGCCTTTTGAGGCAACATCATTTTCGACCAGCGCAGAAATATGTATCGCAATTTCGTATTCATTATTGAAATATATAATTCTTGCAAAAATCAGCATACATTATAATCTCTGTGTTTTCGGGAATTCGTTGTACGATCAATAAATATATTCATTCATCGGTATGAGTCGCTATCATTCAGAAATATTGATTTATATTACCAGATTTGTACTCAGTGGATAATAATGATGCTGTAGGAGTTATATGAGAAGATATAACTATTGGATCAGATTCTTACGTGTTTAGTTGAAAATTACAAAACTTTATATTATTTCCGTCTCTCTGCTGTTTAAGATACACCAATTTGTTTGCGAATGTTTTTGGGGCGGAGGAAATGCAAGAGAATTACTCACTGGTTGTAGAAAAGATAATGCTGAGCCCCGAAATAGAAAATCACTTTTAACTTCAGCCAACGAACAGCCTTTATCTGAAAACAATCATATTGGTAGCATCACAACACGTTGGTTGCATCCAATTACAAGGAATTAAAATGGTTCAAACAAACAGCAATATATGTTAGATCTGAAATTGTTTGATTTATATTTTTATAATTGTATTTATTTTACCACTTGCTGTTGCGAGACAAGACATGGATGTTTATCTAGGGATGAAGTGCAGTAAATAAACAATAATTCGATTAATAATAAGTCCATGTTCTGTTTTCCGTGCAGGATACAAAATAAATGTCATGATGGGTGTCGGTTAAATAACACAATTATTTCCAACTGTATAACTAGATAAACATTTCGCGGACAAAATGAATGTTCAAAAATTTACTTAACTAATGACTAAAATCCTTTTAATGTTTTATAATGTCTACGAGCGATACACAAATTAAATCCATTAGCGTTTCGAGATGTGTAATACTAACACTATCAAGCACATATGTATATTTAATAACTTCCATTCCCTGTTTTGATCAAATTATATTTATAGTGACCCCGGTAGCGAAGTTTTTTAATGTTGTATGTATTCCACACGAACTATGGTGATAGGAAAATATCTCCAAATAAATGACAGTTGCAGTCGAAGTGAATCTCATAATTTATGAACAATTATATATACATAATTTACAGTCTTTATCTTCTACAGAGCTCTAATTAATAATAATAATAATAATATGAATTAATAAAGCCATTCAAAAGTACTGTAGAGTGATTCTTCACTAATATATATTTAACGATCCTATGAAAGTAAAATTTAGAATTAGGAATTTCCAGAGCAGACAAAGCACGTAAAATCACATTATGACACTTCCATCAGCTGTTTAGCCCTTTTATTGTCCATCTAACTTATGGGAGTCCTATTTATTTTAATGTTTTGAAGATTTGTGAAAATCCACTGTATCTACATATTTCTGTGAAATAGAAGTAAATGCATATTGCTTTCAGAAATGGTTTACGGTGTCGGCACCAAATTCTTATGATTGGAATCTTTTGGATGAAACATCCTGAGAAATAAACAGCAGGGGAGGAGAGGCTGTCTTTGTGATGAGTACCACATTACCTGATTATTCTCTTCAAACAAAGGCACTAAGTCCTTTTCTGATGTGACACGTTATAAATAATAGGTTAATAATTCCATTAATGAGATTGCAGCTCGTAGTGACAAGAGAGAGTACACTATGTTGGATCCCAAATATCTTTAGAACCACATATATCACTAGGTAATGTATATATATATACCGTACTTCATTATATGTTTCTACAGCTATTCTTAATAAACAACTTCACACTTACTAACTAGAATTCTTATTTAATCCTCTATGTGTACGCGTAGAGTTTGAATAGAAAATCCTGATATATTCTTCTTCTAAGGTTCTAATCTTATTCACTCAGTCTTAGAAGATATTAGCAGTGTCATGTTCTAAGAAAAATTAAAATGTAATTCCTTATCAGGTTCCAGCGTCATCATGATGCAAGTTATATTCTCCGCCATTTTCGCTATCCAATGATCTCTATATGGCCTATCTACATCGTGACAACCAAATTATTAAAACACGGAACTTAGTACAAAGAACAAACATAGAACATCAGCTAAACCACGATGATCAGACATTCTTCTGGTACTTTGTTCTCAATATGACTGATGTCATACAAGTATTTAAAAACTCCTTTTGGTAAACCCTAGTACTTACGTCTTGAACGTATAATAAAGGGAAAACGTTTCAGTTTTCTGATAACTTTGATATACATGAAATTCGTAATTCGTTAAGATTAATCTCCATTAAATATTATTTTCTACTGATAATATTTACGGTTTCTACAACTCTTGATAAAAGGTCAATTTAACAATCCTTGTAATTCTTTAAGACAATAGAGTCAAAATTATTATGATTTGGTATATATTTTGATTCCTGAGAATATATACACACATACCGTTACCTGCTTTTCTCTGACATGCAGTTTGCTAATTTTAATTATGTTATGGTGAACAACAGTCTAGTTCTGATCCATAAACGTTTATAATATTTTGTTTCAATTCTGAATCTATCCGTCTTTATTTTACAAATTAAGTAAATGTCTTAGCATTTGATATCTTCATAGAGTTTCGAAATATGTTTATTTCTATATTTCCGAAAGCATACAAATACCAGTAACTTAGAGAAGGGAGCTTTATCTGAGAGACGAACCAACAAATCACGCAAGACAATAAAGATCTCTCTAAGCTCATTGACGCAATCAGAAACACCATCAATCCATTTGGCCAGAACACGGATGAAACGCTCTACTCCATCACAACCGGTGCCAGCGTAACCAGTGATATCGAGGATAATCTCTGGGAGTAGAACACCAAAGTCCAGGAGTTGTATGCACATTTTACAGAGGATAACTTCAAGGACCAAACACGTTTTGAGAAACCCACCAGCAGAATGAGGATCAAAAACATTGCAAGCGCTGCTGTGATGAACACCGTCATCACAGACGATCAGAAGGTAGTCAAACTACAAGGGACCATGTACCTTTTTGGAAGGCTCCTCTACATCAGCACATTGGAAAGGATTGATATTGAGAAAGTCTTTCAATATCCACTGACTCCAATCCCACTTGGGCTGGCCCTTGTGAATGGCAACATCAATAAAACTGACTAGGCCAAACTTCTGCTTAAGCTGGAAGGAATTGTTGAAGGTGAGAAGTCAGAAGATATTTACATCAAATTAGTCAATGCGATGTTCCTGCTACATACATTGCTAAATATGCCCCCACCCACATTTAGTGGTGTAGCTGAACTACTCCTCCGGTGGTTGTGTCAAATATCACAAGGCACCGATGTTGTGTGTAACACATACATTACATACAAGTATCGAGGAGGCTGAGCGGATCAGACGGGTGTCAGAAGAAATCATGTTTGCTGTGACGGGTCAGGACACAAAAGCAGCCTCAAAATTGGCAAGCAGCTCTTCAGTCGGGTTTCTTCAAATCCTTCATTTCCTTGCAAGTGAATGGATGAATGACCGATATATCAGTATTCTGACGATTATACAATGGTCATGTGTCTGGACAACGTGTTTTACACGTTCAAAGAAGACAACGGGAGAGTATTAAGAGAAGTCACAGATGCACTAAATTGCAAACTCAAAGAAACCGGCACTCGACTCGTGTTTGAACTAGACCGGATTATGCATCTATCACCGATATCAACTCGGAGTGTGAGAAGCAATGACACAGATGTACTAGTGTTGCTGCTGTGCTATGCAGGTGCGGCAAACAACTGCCCAAACGAACGGGGTGTTGGGCTCAGTTGCAACAGCACCAAGCCATATATCAGTATTGGATTAATTGGATTCCACTATCCTGCAAGCTGTTCCTGGATTTCATGCGTTTAGTGGCACAGACTTTACAACATCATTTATGGACAAAGGAAACAAAGGCTCATAGACATCATGGTCAAACATGAACAATTCATCTCGACATTTGCCTTCCTCGGAAAAATCAAAAACTACCTGATGAAACGTTTCTGATAATTGAGCATGTTTATGTTCTTTGTATGGAAAACACAACATGCACAGTGCTGACACAGTCCGCTATGTTATGTTCCAATATACATATGCACCAAGAAAGCTGGGTGATCCATTGCGGAAGATTAAGGGTGTAAACACAAGTAGCATGCCACCCTGTATATCTGTTCTGACTAAGATAATAAAGAGAGCGAATTATGTTCCATCTTATGGGAAAATGTTGTACGACCAGATCCAGCTAGCTTATTTACCCAACCAAACCAGCACGGTTAGATCCTGGTTGGTGGAAGGTACGCAATCGACTGGTTTGGTGGTGAACAGTTGCCACGCAATATCAGCCAGATTCTCGGTGAAAATGATTCAGTCATCGCATCAGAAGATGACGAAAAAGCTGAAATGTCATATGGATAACTATTGTACGGTTCTGATGAATCGAACGTTGACGATGATGATTGGAGATAAGCATACGCTGTAAGAAGGACAAAATTATTTACTCCTATGTTTGGCCTAGGATATACCTATGGATTAACTTTGAAATCTAAGTCTAGCAAATATATTAATCCCAACGAACGTACATTAGTCAAAAAAAAACACACAAAATTCAGATATATCCATAGGCATATTTTGTATTGTTCTTCAAAAAAAGTTGCTGATATACAATCATGTTTTATACCATGGTTGTAAACATCTGATTATCATGATTATATTGGCATGCAATGTAATAAATACTCATTATATCAACAATCACGTGATTTCGTAGTCAAGTAAATACCAATCAATTCATTATATGCCAAAAATCTCGGAAATAGCAATATTTAATAACAACCCTGATATGTATTCTTTTATTCATTACTCTGTAGAATATAAACCGATTTAGAAAGTTTTCATGTGTACGAATGAGGGATAATACCTATTCGTTATGATATATTTGTTTTATATGTATCATTCATGTAAACATCAGGACAGAAAAATGCATCAATATTTTATGCTAATAAAATGCGCACATATGTAAAAGTATGGCTAATCATTGAAATCATGTTGCTGTCTTTATTTTGACCTCAAATATAAATATGAATATTTCATTGAATCAGACCAACGATAAGCTTTCACCTCGTACCTTATTTGTGGATTTAACCATTGTACTTCAGTCACATTATGACTTTATAATGTTGATTGCCCAGTGAAATGTTCGCAAGCAAAATTGGAGGATACCCCTATAAACACAAGATTTGTGGAAAACTGTCCAAGTGGATTTCTATCAGACTAGCATATACGCATTCTACAGACATTTTCACCCTAAAATCAACTCTTATACCATTTGGCAAAGAAAACTATTTCATAATATAAACCATTTTTCTTTCTAATTTGAAGCCAATCATATGAAGGTAAATCCTGACAAATTTCAAAATGTAGTCTTTGGTAAATGTAATCTTGTTGATACTTTTATTATCGGAGACAACGTAAATATACCACAACAAAATGCTAAAATACTAAGATTACATTTAAATAATAAATTATTTGTTACTGAACATGTATCTAAGCTTTGTAGCAAAGCCAATAAGCAAGTATAAGTTATATCTAGATTAAGTAGAGTTCTTAGTGAATCTTTAAAAATGTTGCTGTACAATATATTCGTGGGATGCTATTTCAACTAAAGTGTGTCATATGGCACATTTGCTGTAATACTAATAAATATAGTCTAGAAAAATCTTCATATGTTCATATGGTAAATGGTTAGATAAGTGAAATGAACGACTATTGTATAGAGTAAGAATGTATAAGTTTATTGAAATGGTATATAACAATTGTTAAACATTCGTGTCCAAGTTGCTAGGATAATTATATCAAATCGCTAGTTTTAGTCCGAGATATGAAACAATGTATGCGCCACCAAGTATGAAACAAGCAAACTATGGCAAACGAAGCTTCAATTGCATGACCCTTTTCATTTAGATAGGCTGCTAAATGATTTTAAATAGAAACATATATTGAAGGTTTAAGGAATATTTTAGCAAAATGGCCACCTGATTCTCAATATGGTTTCTGTATCCAATGCTATATTTTAAACACGTAAGCATGAATCTCTTTATACTGTGTTTCAAACAATTTATTCGGAATAATAATAATGCAAATCATCTGTATAACTTTTCATTTCCAGTAAAATTGTTACCGTTTTCGGGGCTTAGTAAGACAGTCATCAACTTCCATCTTCGTGGTCTGGAGATTTTAGGGCGGGTACATTTTCCACGTTGATGGCATCCTGATTTAATAGTGGGAAAGGTTTTATATCAACCGTTTTCGGTCATCTGCAACTATGGATGTTTGAAACATTTTCCCTATTTTAAGAGTCCAAATTGTAACCTATATTCATCCAATGTATATGTAAAGCGAATGTAGAAAGAATATTGTCTATAAATATTTCATTTATATATATTTTTCACCTCATTATTTTATGTTAATCACACTTGTTTTGTCTTGCACGTATTTATTTCGAATGAATAGGGTTTGTCACTAATTTTATCTGTTTACATTTTATCAACTAAAACTGAATATTTCTTATTCTTACTATTATTGCTTCCACGATATTTCTAAAGGTTTTAAGCTCAATCTGTATTTTATTTCTTTAGTTTAACTAAATCTCAGTACAAATACATTTGTTAACTGTTAATGATAACTGAGAAACACAATTGCCGTCATGACATTTTTATACAAAGAAATCACAAATCACGCAGTCAACAAGTTCACCCATGTTTCAAAATATTGCGTCGTTTCTTAGTTCCTCTGACAATTACTTGTTTTACTATAAACGACCCCAAAGAACTTTGTCCGAACTTGAAGAGCAAAGAATTCTTCAACTTGTTTAAGTGATATATGATAATCCTATCAACTCTTAATTGGTGGAACTTCGATGATAGCAATACTATTGCGATTATATATATATAGCTTTTCGAAGAGTCTAGTACAACCTAAGTAGGACGAATGATAAATAATAGAAAATATAATGATGACGACATGCCTATGGATATGACGCAATAAATGTCTACAATCTACAATTAAAATATCTTTATATGATCTACCTTTGTATTATTATAACAATCATTCGATACGATAGTTTAGATAATAATGGGTATCAATTCTAATTTAATTAATCGCTGATGGCTAACACTCAGTACCCTGTTTACCTCATTTACCAGCCGCCTGTGATAATTAAAATCAAATATCTATGTTTACATGTTTCATCTGTAACTGGAATGTGGCGACGTTAACTATGAAATGATCATTCGCTGACAGAAAATGTTTGGGCTAATAGAATGAAAGAACTTAAACACGATAATGAGTGGAAATATATTGTGTTATTGTGTCAATTCAAATAAAACTATAAAATAGTTACTTATAGTTGTGCTTGAGCAGTATATAATAGGAAATCCTTATTGTATTAGCAATACAATCGGAACTACCATTTTGACGCAGACGATATTATTTGACTTTTTATTACCTGGCGCAAGCATTACTATACCTCCTTGATATATTTCCTATTATAATGATGAATGTGAATTTACAGATTAGATCCCAGCTTAATTCATAAACATAAATCTGACTTAATATCATAGAATATTTAGACTATTTAATATTTATTTATTGCTCTGTCAAAACATATATTTCTCCCCCTTTTTTAATTTCAATACGTAATCTTCTTTATATTCACATACATTAACGATTAAAAAGTGAACTAATTATTGAGTATTTTGTTTAATGTGTGGTAATTTGTATTATTCAGAATGCTATCATAAAACAAACTGGATATGAGGGTTGCAGATTAATTCTGCCACTTATGCTTTTAGTTCTGTGGCCTATCCTTGGGTTCCTTATACATTGATCCTTTATGTATTCAAGAATCCAGCGGGGTTTTTTTTGTTTTTTTGTTTTTACAGATTCATCATCATACTGATGAACATTTGTATGAAAATAACGACTCAATCTTTCCTACTCTATGGAATCCCTTACATTCTCTCTTACAAACAGTGCTAAGATATAATCATCTTTCTAGCCTTATTTTATCGTGTAAAATAGTGGACAGCCAATGAATTTTAAAAGAATTGAATGCACATTACTTCGTGTGAAATATCAAATAGTATAAATATTGAATTAACACTTACTAGATTGTCTATGTTCGAACTATTTATACAACAGATAAACAGAGCGTCATTACGACATTACATAGTTATATCCTCCAAATAATGATACTTGGTTATTGACCAGACATATTTAACTGACATATCAATACTTACACTACCAGAATGGTAGTTAGCTAAAAACAGGTCATATCAGTCAATAATACTTTGATAATGTAGTTAGTTTTGTATCAAACAATTTCCTATCAAATTTTCCTAATTTGTACAGTCATTGTTAGATTTATAAAATAGATGACATAACTGATACTTTTATGCAGGCAATTTGCAGATAATGATAACTTGTGCTCAGTAAAACCAATACCTGTGCTATCGAGGAGGTGTCTGTCTGTCTGTATGTCCATCTGGTTTTTTATTGTATGTCTGTATGTCTGTCTTTCTGTCTGTCTTTCTGTCTGTCTGACTGTCTGTATGTATGTCTATGTGTTTGTTTGTCTGTTTGTCTATTTGTCTGTTTGTCTGTCTGCCTGTCTGTCTGTCTGTCTTTCTAAGTATATCTGTATGTGTACGTCAGTATACATGACTATCTATCTTTACACCTCTCGCTTCTTAATTAATGACTAATCAAAATAGTCTAATTGTAATTAATTTACTAACATTTCACATTACTTCAAGCTTTAACATCATCCACAATCATACCTGACTTTATATCGTCATCACATTGTAATATAAAATCTTGGTTATGTTCTTATCTACCTCTTTATTGAGGAATTGTTTTACAAACGATACCAAACAACTGAGGTATGAAATGTATTATCCATTGTCTATATTATTTACATAAAAAACACTATCTTATTTCTCAGAACTTCAAATAATAAAATCTGTTAATTAATCGTTTCAGCTGAAAGCTATAGATCCAAAGACGTATTCTCTATTATTCTGAAGAGTACAAATAGGAACATGTATAACGGGAGAAGAAAGAGCAACACCAGGAAGAAAAGAAGAAAAATCGCTTTATATTATTCGACTCCATATTTATTGTCCATTCTTCTTCATTTCAGAATAGAGCATTACACGCCACACAAAAAAAGGATACTAATTTAACTGCAATCTAAAACCAACTACAATCAGTTGAATTATTTATTTTTCATTCATATTGAAAAATAAATGATCCAGAAATACTTTAAAATTTCAGCATCTTGGAATATTTAGAATTAGTATAAAACCATTTAACTGTTCTACACATAATAATAATGTCTGTTCACTCCTGCCAGGTATTATTATTCAGATACCATATCCAGAATAACAAATAGTTTGACGTTTATTATCGAACTAAAATCTGTTGTAATCTCGATTTCCAAAATATAACGTTTTTCCAATTCTTTTCGTCGAAGATTTAATATATGTGATATATTTTATATTCCAATATACAAGAATTACCCATGATTGCAATCGTTTGTTATAGCAATGAATGCTCATCAGATTCAAGGTCTCCAGCATTCTTGTACGGATGAAATCTGGAAATAAATTAAATACTATCAAACATCATAATATTATTGGCAAACCATAATAGAATAACGCGATATTGTATATTCGTAAAAAATGGTGTACCTTCAAACAAAACAAGCCAACTAACCTTTTTTAATATATTAGCAACATATCAGGACATAATGTATTCGTCTCTCAACGCAATATTCGACAACGCAGTTTTTGGCTTATTTAAATAGAAGCCAGTATCAATATTCGTTAACGTTCTGATAAGTGAATAATGCTATATCCTCAAAGAAATGATTATTCTTTCTTATTGTTATTCTATTTCACTGGAAGACCTTTTTCGTTCGACGATGTTATTTGATTAAAGACGTAAACGCCTTTTATTGGGGAAAAAGAAGATTAATTATGAAAAACACCATTGTCTTATTGGGCATTATCAGATGTTTATAATTTATTTATGTTAACATCATACACAAAATAAATGATTTATTACTTTATAATTGGCTGATAATCTCTTGTAAGAAAACCACTAAGTCAGTTTGTATAATGAAGGACCTTTTTTCATCAGCTAGGACTATAATTGATCTAGTTATATATTTGCGAAAAAACCTTTACATTAAATAGGATAGAGTGAAACCTCTAATTTGTTACAGGATAGCACCTACACTAGAGAATGGTGTCCTTAGCCCAAAAAAATAAAACTAATACAAAAGTCTTTAAGAAATATTATACTTGTGAGTAAATGTTTATTATAGTATTCTTAAGACTTTTTGTTTATTTATCTACCAGATCATGACTGTTAGTACCGAAGATCTATGAACGTCACCTTTCTTTTGAGGGTACATTTAGTGTTGTTTTTAGTGAACAGATATCGATATTCGTATCACGAACAAAATAATGTACATCAATAATCTCCAATTCGCTGTCTTACTGATTATCTTCCGTTTCTGATTGTATGTTTCATTAATACGTTTAGTTATCTATAACTTTGTTGTGTTACTTAGAAAGGTTTTGTGAACCAAATATCAACAAAAGAAGAAAACATTCATAACTATCATTGTTATATCACATTAGTAAATGTTGTGATTCAATACAAAGACCGAATTATATATTAGACTAATCTTGATCAAGAATATTTAGGCATTATTTAGGAAAATCTAGCTTGAACTAGTTCGGTTAAATAGTATATTGCATATTTATTGTACTTGACGACATAGACAGACAGGAACCTACTCAACATGTCCTCATTCGCTACTAATCATTACTTCTTCCCCTTTCAAACATGACACTGTAGGCCATGATTCGGATTGTAATTATTTATTGAGGTTATTATTAAAAAAATATTATTTTAAAAACCTCCCTTCTCCAAACATTTAGAAGAAGAAAATAGAAATCTTAGACAGGTCTGTAACGTTTTAGAACATTAGAGTAAAACTTAAGTAAAACCTAATTACTGTTTTTGACCAATCCCTCGAGATAATGGCCGATTAATTACCTTTGTAACTCAGCTGATCAGAACATCAGAACATCTTTAATGAGCTTCGTAGGCATAGGGTCAATTACACAAACTTCTTCAGTAATTACCTGACATCGTCCGTGCAGACCTCTCTACTAATGAGGCACTTTGGGGTAAGATGCAGCAAAGCAACTTATTACGCATAGGTAATAGAAGATCTTATTTAAAAAAAAGTATATTTCTGTCTGATTTGCTATTTTTAGTAGAAAGGATTATTTATTACTTCTGCAAACCACGAACTTATAACTTTACATATTCCGACTTATTGGAAGATTGGTTATTTCTTATGTGCAATTCACTAGCCTTCAACGTCTTATAATGAGCAAGCAAATCACCTCTGAGACACAAGCATTTAAGCTATCTTATGATTCTATTTGCAATTTATAGCATTTTCCTTGACCTGTGAGGTACATGTTTCCTTAGAATTAGTCAATTTCAATAATTAAATAATTAAATGATCATACAACATGGGAGACACGGTTAGACCCTTCACAAAAGTGCATTCTTAAACATGGTCTATGAGGTTGGCCAAATTGCGAATGTATTGTAATTGTTTAGTATCTGAATCGTCCTGATAATCCTAAAAATATTAAAATTATCTATGGCTATCGCAGATCATTGCTGGTAAGGAGAAATCTGTAGTCAAGAATAATGCCTTATCATTCAATGTTGTATATTAAGTATGGACAACAATTTCACATCCTAACCACATAACATTTTTGTATTTACTCGAGTCATACTTCCGTCTATCTACCAGTAATACCACCAATATTATAAATGTTATGGGTTGGAATGATCCCGAGTTATGATTTGGAACTAATACCCTCTTCAGAAAGAAGATAACTTTTAATAATAACTATCACTCTAACACCGAGGGGTCAATCCGAAATATCTTCATGAATAAAACAGGAAGTTACAACATTAATGTCAGTATCTACATACTTCCTACTGTTCAGTATACGGCAGATGCTATATGTAAGCTGACTGACTAAGTAAGCAAGTGATATGTGTGTTTTGTTTGCCCTCAGTGATGTTCATGCCTAACTTACATAGACGAGAGATTCATCCCTCTCCCGGGGGGGGGGGGGTTCATTCATCTCCGCAACAGCGCTATTGTTAGATCACTGTGCTGTAAAGCTCCAGGTCAAAGTTCAAATCCAAGTGTTATTTGGGGTTTATGCATTAGTAGCATACTAAATCAATATTATATATATATATATATATATATATATATATATATATATATATAATATATATATATATATATATATATATATATATATATATATATATATATATATATATATATCCATAATACAACAAAATAGCAATATCTTCTGACCTAAGTCATGGATGAAATAAATAGTATCCATTGTCAGTATTCCCTTATGTCCACATTTCTATGTTTGACACTGATTCTGCGCCGGTTTTAATTTCCGGGGACAACATTGACCCACCTGATAAATAAATCTTAATAGTTTATGTCAACTGTTTCATTTAGTTTATCCGCTTTTGTAATTACAAATTGACTGTAATTATTCTGAAACTACTTTTTTTAGTTTAAGTTAGTGTTTCCTGTTTTTCATATTCAGTTAATTAAATATACATGAATATAATTTTCACACCAATTTTGAAATAAATCTCTATACATTATACACAGATGCATCAATAGATTTAGGAAGCGCAACTGTGCTGTGAATATATGCATACAAATACTTAGGTGTAGCAACGCATTCGGTTATGTCGTTATGGTACCCAAGTTCTGTTACATATCGACATGACTATAAACGATAACCTCGTCAGATGACAGGATTAATGAGAGCAATGTCAAGCCCAGTAGTCCTTCAACTATTGTATTGTTTAAGGCTTTAAATATATTATAATTTTAATGTGTGATAAATATTTTGCAGATTATTACATCGTTTTTATATCTCATAGCATGAAAAACATAACCTTATCTAATACTTCCTGAAACATCAAGATATAAAAAAATTAGATCGCATCTAACATGATTCCCAGAATATCACTATTGTCTATGTTACGAAATATAATAAATCTTTAAATAGTTTGTTCGTGTAGGATCCTCTACACAATTGGTTTTTGGTTTTGGTTTTGTTGTTCGGGGAGAATCCCCAGGCTGTCGCTTAATCAGCACAGCCTCTATGTTGGAGTGGTTGAGAAATCTCCTCCCCCACCACTCACAGGGGAGCAGTACGGAAAGATGGAGCCGAAATACCCTGAGGGTGGTCACTGCCAGAGTGTTTTACGTCCTCAGGGGGGTCTTTAACGTCCCCCTTTATTTTAAATAATTCAGTGGAGACGGCAGCGCCATTTAACGTGGTCAGCCACCCACGATGTAGTGAGCCGAGAAATTAATCCCTGGAAAAGTTTCGACCTCTTACGGGGTTCGAACCTGCGACCGTTGGCACCAAGTGCCGGGTGCTTAGCCACTAGGCCACCGGAGCTCACTACACAATTATTTTCTCCTTCATATATATTGCGTTTTACGAATAACAATGTTCATCATAAAATATCCACAGTTCTGTAGCTTTTAATGTTTTTTCTTCTTTAGTTTTCTATATATTCATTTATTTTTTATGTTTCCTGGATTTGCCTCAAAGCGAGCCAATTTGCCAATATCATTATTACAACTTCAAATCAAACGAAATAACTTTATTTATAACTAATCAAACTTTTCTATTAAAATATGCGACGTTTCTATCATTGGTATTAACTGGGTAAGTTAGCAAAATTGATCAGTATGTCCTTCTCTTAAAACTGTCCCTAGTCAAATCAGGGACATATTGCCGACGGAAGACTCCGTAGATGGGACAGTATCACAGATAACATCGATATTGGAATATTGACCTGTCGGTTTGTAGCTAAGTGAACCATGATATGGACAAGGATGCAATTTAGAGCAAGGACATGCCATCGTATTTGGTCATTAATAATAACTACTTTTGATTCAAGAGATTGTCTAATATTTCAGATAAACAACTTGACATATAACTCCTTTTGTGAAAAGCCATTTCGTATAGACTTACTTTTACAGCATATTATCCTTTTATCATCTACCAACATCCAATGGAAACTCTGTATCTTTAATATTCTGAATAGGACAACAAACTCCAAATAACAATGGTTAATCTGTTCTCCGACTACTTCGCAGCACCAGTATCATATATTTATCAGATTATTAATCGTGTGTTTTATTCGACGACTATTTTGTGTTTTACTACCTTATTACTAGTTATATTATATCTATATAACCTGGATAGTGCGAAAAAGCAGTTAACTGATTCTGGCGATGTAACAATAGTGTATTTATTTGTTAATTAGTTTAGTTTAACCTTAATTTCTTTTTAATATTACAATCACCGCAATCTTTATCTAACGCTTCATCTCTGGCAGTGACACCTCCAGCGTTAAGTAATTTGAGTGAATTAACCAATGTTACGTTTATTCCAGTTTCTTGGCCTATAGCAACATCTTTCCTTTTAATTTTCTCTGTGTTAATATCTCTGAGTAAACCACCAATCCACCCATTACCATCTTGGATCATACGATAGATGCTAACTAAATATAGGAAACAGTATAAGACGAACATAAACATCGAAACATTCAAGAAACGAATTATGTTTATATTCAACGAAAATCTGCAGAACTCCAATATTTACCAAGCTGATTATAGTCTTCATCATCTCTAAGCAGTCGAACATAAACCCCTATCTAATGACTTGCCTACTAATAATAAAAATTGATCACTATACTGAATGAGGTTAACATAGACATATAACTAACGTCATCTATTTCTTTAAAGAAAAATGAAAATTCCGGAGTAAAAAGTTTCAATATTAGTCAAATACAATTTCTTGGGCTAAAGCAAAGATGTAAATATATATCCTCAAATATCAGAAGAAGAAAATTTCTTCGATAATAGGAAGACTGTTTGAAATTATTAATTAAATATTAGCAACGGTTTTGATATATTGTGTACTTTTACAGAATATTAATTACGAACATTTTGGCAACAGAAATGTCCAACTTTTACCAATAACTTCACAGTAAAATTCTTTGGATGGCTACTATTTGTAAGCATTTGTAAAATGTACAATATATTATTATTAGTAGTATAGTAGTAGTAGTAGTAGTAGTAGTAGTAGTAGTAGTAGTAGTAGATTACTTCACATGATTTTGATATCCATGACTTATCTAGAAAATAAAGGAGAAGATTTGTTTTGGTAGCACAGAGGGTTTCTGCTGTATGGGAGCATGCCCTCATCCAACCGCCATACAACTACACATAGGGTCTGGGGATCTAGATAAACACTCAACAAGGGTTTTTAAGTGGAAGGTCATTCAGACACTGCTACTAATATAAAGTATAATCAGTCATAGAGATTAACCTTTGAATTAACCTTACAATTTAAGCTATGTGAAAATAGTGCATTTCACCATCACTATATCAGCTAAATAATTATTATTTGGTAATTAATTTGAATGTCAATTCTCAAACAAACTATGTAATATTTTGTATTGGCTATTGACGTTCTAGGTATGAAAACCAGCACTCTTTGTTTTCCTGAAATATTCAATATATGTACATCACACACCCATCCAATAATAAAACATATTGTATGGTGTTATCTAATCATGGGTGCAATCAATTAGTGTAAATATTTTAATATACATAAGGTGGATGATATAGAAATAAACCATTTAATGGAATGGCAATAATGAAGAAATATATTTATAATCAACATGAATTTAAGTATCTTAATACTAGTAGTCATCATATTGAATATATGTTGTGGTTTTTTTTTAAATAATATTTAAATAAATCAAACTTTTCTTCATTCATTTATGCGTGAAGTATATTTAATTATTTTGAAGTAAACATACTTCTTCCATTAACTGACAATTCGATGAATGTTGTTATTTTAAATCTTAAAAACAAACTAGTACTCCGTCACTTTTTATCCAGCGACCTATAGAATTGACTTTATTTATCATTAATTTTTACAATTGGCCTGTCGTGTCATCATCCTGTATATTTCTTAGAAACGAGATAAAATAGAACTGAAATAGTAACCCAAGTTTGTCAAAAAGTCATCAACAACATCTCTGCAATTTCTTCATTATTATTTGTATTATAATTATGTAGCAGATAGTGTATGTAATTTTTTTAACTCCATCATAGCAAATGAGTTATTTCAAGTGATATTTACTAATTCTGTTCTGATTAAAATTTAAAAAAACTAATTTCCACGTGGAAATACCATTATTCGTATCGCCAAAAGAATTGGTTCCTAGTAAAATAATCAAGATTTATATGGTACTTAATTATTTATAAAGTGTGAATTATATGAACGCACTAATTAAATCTCAAATTATATTAATTTGGAGTGTATGAAATAATATTTTGCAAGTCTTCGCCTAAACCCAGAGCTGCTTTCAATAAATGTTATTATGTTGGAATCCAAGGCTTGAAGGCCTGGTGTACGAAGATTCAGACTTTTATTAGCATGAGTAGTGTGTTTTTCAACGATCTAGCTGTATGAAATAAATAATTTCATCTTTAATTGCTACCCTAATTTTATCTACTTCACTTCATTCATTTATTTATTCTCGACGATTTGTTTTTCAATTTCTCATTTTAAGCGATCATTTCTACAGAATACAAGTAGCCAAGGTTATTTATGAATATAAAAACGTGTTATGATTTAACTTGAAATGTCAACTGAAATAATTAGTTTATATTAACAAGCACCTGTATCTGTCTAATTAAGCCAACAATGGTTTCAATCTATTGAATGAAGAACCCATAATTTATGTGAACTCACTACCAGGGACCCTGTAATGACAATAAACCTGAAGCATGATGACGTCAAAAACCAAAACTAACCAGCCGCGCTTTGCATTGTGGGATTTATAGAGGGTCCGCTGAGCGATAATAACTTGATAATCCCGCCATTTTCAGTTTTGGAATACAATTTTTCAACAGTGCCGGCTTTTTCGGTTTCGAATCAGAGTTAAACGGTACGCAGAAGTTAGTTTTTGGCATGATTATAACAGATCCGGAACATTTACATTTAAGGTAAAAATGGCGGGATTATCACGGTATTATCGCTCAGCGGACCCCTATAAATCCCACAATGCAAAGCGCGCCTGGTTTATTTTGGTTTTTGACGTCATCATCCAATGGGTCTATTCTAGTAACTACTCCCATCGTTGATACGTCATATAAATGTGGTCACAGTGCGCACTGTTATTAGTTTGGCGTTAACATAGATTTTATTCAAGGTCGAATTGTGTGGCCGTATTATAGATAGTAACGACCACTGAGGCATGAATATAGGCCGATCTGCTACTATATGGAAAAGCTCACTATCAGATGCTGAAGGTAACTGTTTTAAGTTTCCGATATTCAAAAACGTATTACTCGAAGTCCGTCAGAAACTTTAACAACAAATTCCATCATTCCATCACGATTGTATGACGAAGATGGCATCTGATTACAAAACATTAATTATGTCATTTTATAGAATAAACCGAAAATATCACCGTTCATTACTTTCAGCTGTGTCCAAAACAATGGATTGATTCGCTTATTATCTGGGAAAAACAATTTGACTTAAATCACTTATGTATAAATAATACAACATTCATATTAGGAAACACATACGTAAACAACAGGGTAATATCTGATGAATCATTAATGCTGCAATGTATTCTTTAACATTGTATTCCATATTTCGGCGTGTGTTTTCTTACAATTATAAACAGCCATATGTGCAGAGTCATAGACACTATAAATAACATAATATTGCCTGGTCGTCCATAATATGTGACATATCAAAAGCTTCCTATTATTTAGCATTGCAATGTTGTACTTAGATTTTGTTCTTAGAAGATCCGGGGATCTATAAAGAGCTGTAACAAATCGGTCATGAAACCTATAATTTTAACGTAAGACTCATATTATTCATTTATTCTAGCAGTTAATGATTAAGGTAATAATTAATTCATTCATTTATGAGATGATTAATTTGGGAAACATGATTATTTGGATTACTAAAATCAGCCAAGTAAACAAATGTTTGCTGTTTACAATTAAAACAGTGTTTTTCAGATAAACAACAATTGTTTGCACCTTAAAGGAGGTATTCAAACTATTTGATATATGAGCCATTTAGTCCAGAATAAAACAGTTTATATAGGTAGGACCTGATTGTAATAAGAAAATAACCCATTGGCACACTGATGCCAAATGTTGAGCAGATATTTCAATACCGACGTCACAATTCTCTAATGGGAAACGCTAGGAACAAAACTAAATTTTAATTAATTTTGTGAATAGGATATACAAGCAAAAAGTAATCAACTACCGTGATATCTCCACCGGGATAGCATTAAAACCAGTTCAAAACAGTTTATACAATGTTCATAATTGTCTTATTTCGTTCATGGTAATGGAATCCTTCAATTACTCATTTAATTTATTAATTCAGCATAATATAACTTATTTTGTTTTAAGTTTAATAACCCGCAAATCATATCATTAGATATACCAATATCCAACAGGTGGTGTGATTTACAGAGATATTTCGCTTGTAGTCTTCTCCCAAAAACCTAATCTACCTACTTCCTTCCAGAAGACGGAAAAATTACCCTGTGATGTGAAACGGTAAATATTCTTGCTGTTTGATGCTCGTGGTCACACATTGAGAACTGTATTTTCTTGGCAAACAGTTTTGTTGCCATATTAATATTTGATTTATTTCGTGGCCTTTCGGACACGAACGCATTTATCGATATTACCTCGGTGAAGGCTAGTCAGATCACAATGGCCTTTTTGATGCTATGGCATTCGTCACAGGGCCCAGAAATATATGTATAACACACACTTTCTGCAATTTATTATCCATTATTGATATAAGAAATGCTTTCAAAAGTCGCCATACACCACAATCGCTGTTATTTGTATGCAGTACCTGTATGAATGAGATCCATCAGTGTCTTCAATTAGGTGTCTGTATCATTCAGAAATATACGTTCTTTAACATCATGTTAATACTGAGTGCTTCAAAAATATTCGATGGGGGCGGTGATATATTCGGCTAAGATTAATGAACCTATATTTGAACATTTCCTAACATCATTTTATTTCCGTATTTCTACTATTCAAGATAAAACATAATCACAGATACCACGAATTCTAATATTCTAATATTAACTCGGTGAACTAACTCTTTATCTCACATCCATGTCTTTCTGAAATATTTCCGCACATTCTGTGTTAAATAACATCTCACACTTTAAATATCTTAATCATTGCACAGTGGGACAACTTTGAAGATTTTAGGTCAGTTCAGATATATTTTAATGTTTATTTATTCTATTCCTCATTGACAGCAAAAAAAATCAACTGATTTGGTTATTTCGCCTCAAATTATCTTACTCTTCATCTCTATGGTACCTTTTACAATGTACACATTCTGTCACAAATATGAGTGACTTACCATATTGTATTCGTCTGTTACTGGAGGTTGTATAGATAGTTTTCTAGCTTGAACGAGAAGATCCGATTTTAATTTTGGCCAACCCCATTGTTTTGTTTATATTTCGTAATTATATTTATATTTTACTAATGTCGGCCTTCAGAATAATCCGTTTCCTCAAAAAACGAGTGGGCTTTGCGATAGCGTATTGATTAGAGTAATCGGCCTCAAAAGGTCAGATGTTCGTATGAATTCCAGGTATATTTGCATTTCTGGGATGAATCACTGAACCTTAGTTACGTGTATCTGATGCGACCAACGGTGAGGCTAAACAGGACACCACTCAGTAAAATGATGATTCAAGCCTTTGAGAAATGGATATGAGAAAGAGAGATGACACTGATCACTTGAGGTAGAAGAATCTAACATTTTAACACCAGCTTCAATAATATATATATATATATATATATATATATATATATATATATATATATATATATATATATATATATATATATAAGTTATTCATGAATGATGAACGTTAATGATGATTAGCACTGAATAAATATCGTAGAACTGATCTAAATATTTCAATAACGTCAGCATCTCTTTCAGCTTACTAAGGGGCTTTATGATATGATATTTTATTTATAAATGTTTTACAGAATGAGTGTAGATTTTCTATTCCTTACTCGTTGTATTTAGCGAATTTCTAAATAAATTATAATTAAATAATAACTACGAATCGAGAAATATGTCCCATATGATGATCTAGACTTTAAATAGCGGGTGGATCGGGGGCGATGGGGGTGGATAAACAACATAATCCAGAACTGACTATAAATTAGAGAAAAGTAAATGATGATGACCTCCACCCACGTAATACACCTGGCATAAATATGTAAATAACAAAGATGTAATCTGCCAAATATCATAAGAAATTGATCTGCTCCTTTGCGGGGGGGGGGGGATAAAGCGCAGTAAATACCCAAAATGTATGGAAATGGGATCAGATTTTGTTTTCTATTCAGGATGCAGTTTAAGATAGTTTAAGAGAATTGTTCAGCCTTTGACATTAATTTATTTGTAACATAATCCACTGCCTGTTATAGTTAGTTTCCAATATTTGCGATATATTCGTTTAATGATTTGTATACAAACGTCTAAATTCACGCTAATTCCGTTCCAATGTGTGCTCAACGTCATTGACCAGTCCTAATTAAAACATATTTTACGTAATGTAGAACCTTTTCTCAATTCTTAAAAATACTGATTCATTTTAACCTAATTGGTTAAAACTAAGGAAACGATATAAACAGTATCCCGCTAAGGAAAATAAAATATGGTACAAAAATTGAACACATCTACCTTTCTTGGTTATGAAGACATCAATATGTTTACCTTAAAAAGTCTATTAAGAATATTTTATCCTATTGATAACAAATCTTAATAACAATAAATATTGATAATAAATTGGGCTACTCATCAACTTGTGGGGCCCAGCCAATCCGCGTTTCGCACGTGACAGATGTATCAAGCCCACTGGGAAGCGGTTGTATGTAGTCCACGTTCAGAAAGAGGAAGTACATACAAGAAGTACCAAATCACAACACCTCTTGAAGTAAATTACACGTACCTGTGGTTTATTAATAAGTTAATACATATACAAGCTAACTACCATAACGCCACAGTTCACAGTCAGCATTTATCTGCTGTAGTTAAAAAGAAACAATACATTAGAACATTTCGACACCGCATATGGTGACCTCAGCTTCATGCTGCATTCGAATAGCTCAAGAAGCATACCTATACGAACCGTACGTACAGAAGTCCGACACGAACCGCGTCTCAATCTGTAGTCTGACCGTTGTGGAAAAGTTAGGCGTTTTATATGCTCTCGGCGTGTCAGTCAACATTACAGCATGAGTTGAACACGCGACAAACGTGTTTTGTATAAACTCTGCCTATATATACATGTAGAGGTGTGTGTGTGTGTGTGTGTGTGTGTGTGCGTGCGTGTATGCATGCATGTGTGCGTGCGTGCGTCTGTCTGTCTGTCTGTCTGTTTGATGTTCACAGACGCAGAAAACAGTTGAATAAATCAAGCGATATAATAAATCGTTTGTTTGCTATTATTTATTTATTATTATAAGGTATATAAACCTTAAAATGTGGTGCTGTTCGACTGGAACAAGTACCAAACCATAGAAGCGCAAAGAAAGGAGAATATATTACCTTATGTTCTTGAAAGGAATACGTATAGCAATTGATAAAAGGCCATGGCAGAAATATAATTTTCATTGTAATCATCATATAAAACATGTATTTTTGTTTATCATACAGAAATCCTATTTTATAAGTATGAGAAACCCAACGAAGTAATAATAAAAGTTTTATTTTGCTAATGACAATAATTTGATTAATTATTCATAACTATATAATAAAACTAACAGATCCGGGAAAATATTGCATTATTATAAACATTACTGCTAGTATTATTTACAAAATGACGATAATTATAATAAACCAATCTTAATAAAATCATTTCCTGTCATATAAAATGAATTCCATTTAACCTTAAGCAAAATACAAGTAGTAAATGTTAATTTTCAATTTAGGTGCGAATTAGTTCGAATATTTAAGCATAATATAGTTATATACAGAATATTTTTTCTGAATCTTTGATCACTCGTTTAATTGTAAATGGAGTAATTCTTGTTTCCTTGAAAATCTTCAAGGTTTAATATAATGGTATTTGCTATGAGATGTATATTTATTTATGAGCCCTAAATGTTAAACAATTGGAATGATTTAGTGATAAATAAAAGTCTCATACTAATAATGAAAGACAAATGTAGCCCAATAGAAAGCTGATCTATGGCCAGTAATTTATTGATATTTTATAACCAATTATAAAATAAGTAAATAGAAGCTTTTATATTCTTCCAGTTCTGTTTGATGTCCATTATAACTTATTTCAATATACTCAATAGAGAAACAAGCTAATTCCGGTTACAAAACATCTAGTCAATTGAATATTAAAATGTGGGACCTCAAACCAAATTTTGATGTGCTCGGTTAAGATCATACGATTTTAAACTGTCCATGCATCTAATTTAAACCTGGCAGTAAATTTCTTTATTAATATTTTTCTCTATCTGATGAACTGATATATAAATTATTATCAGCTGTCAAGTACTTGTGAACAGTTTTGATAATACAACAATTTTATTGCTATGTAGAAAATTTTAAAATAATGTTTTGACATACAGAAAACATCTGATATGGGTTATTACCTGTTTTAGACAAAAGAAACAATTCATACCTGTTTAGTGATATAAAAATTAATTTTTTAACATTGAATAGGAACTTAAAAGTATGAACTAGCTTCAATATAGTTTTGGTGTTCAGTATACGCACGCTCAAAAACATCATTATGTACCCGTTAAATGTATTCGTTACTGATGTGAATTCAAACGTTATGCCCAATAAATATTTTGGTTAATACCTGTGTTTTGCAGTGCCAGATATAATTGTACTTGCTTGCGTGCGTGTGTGTTTTGGTTAAATCCGTGTGTTGTGGATTAACTTCCTACAAACTGTATAACAATGGCTACAGAAATAAGTGGTGGTGTTGGTAGACAAAAGAAGTATCCAGGAAACGTTACTAATACTAGGCAAGTGTAGTTAAAGTTGTCACAGATAACACTATTAACAAGTAGGATGAAGATGATTGTTTAGGCATATATGTTCTGTCACTGTTTAAGTCTTCTAATGAAAGTTATTTTGAGGAGTGTGCTGCTTAACGGTAAGCCTTGTAAAATTAATATGGATACTGCTGCTGATCACATAATAATGAGTAAATCTGTGTATAGGAGAGACTTCAGTCATATTCCTTTGAGAAAATCTAACAGTAGATTGTGTACGTATACAGGTCACTCACTAACTGTGTATGGTGAATTGTTATGTCAAATTGTCTGTGATGAGCAAAACCTTACATTACCTTTAATTGTAGTAGATCACCATGAAAGGCCTATAACTTTAGGTAGAAGCTGATTGGCAAAATTACGACTAAACTGGACAAAGGTGTTCCATGTTAATCATGAGGAAGCAGGGAGTCCCAATGCCAGGCAGAGATTAAATTCGATGTTGAAAAATAAGGCTTATTTATTTCAAGACAGCTACGGTGGTTTGAAAGGCCATGCGGATCACATCAGAGTTAAGCCAGAAGCAAAGCCAGTGTTTCACAAACCTCGTAGGGTACCACATGTAGTAGAAGCTGAGTTACGAACGTTTGAAGAAAATGGTATTATTAAAAGAGTAGAAAGATCCCAATGGGATAGTCCCATTGTAGTAGTTCTGAAGGTAGGTCTAAATGTAAGGATCTGTGGTAATTAAAAAGTCAACATTAATCTTTCAGTAGAGAATGAGCAAACAACTTTACCAACCACTAAAGTTCTATATGTGCAAATGGCAGGCTCCAGAGTATCTACCAAATTAAATTGGCCCCATGCCTATGCACAATTAAAGGTTGCTGAGGTCAGTATAAAGCTCCTCACAATAAACACCACAAAGGCTTATACGCTTACTTAATATAAGAAGCAAAAGTTTTCTTTACTTTCTAAGAACTCTTGTCTCCGTGAAAGGTTTCAGTAATAATGCTAAACTAAATTTTGCAAATTGAACATTCTACGTTCTAGGCATGGTGTATTAAATTACTTCACAAATATATGACCCATATGATATATATCCCATTTTAATAATAGTTTTCATCAACAAAAGACCAAATAACCTCTTAAATGTAATATTTTGCTAAAGTTTAATATCCTTTTCTTTGGCTATCCACAACTCTATTTATTGTGATCAATACAGAATAAACAGGTAAAATAACTACAATAACTTGACACGTAAGAATTTCCAAAACTTTAGTGACTAACCATATCTGTAACCTAAATCATTTTAGTGTACACAATAAAATACTTCAATCGGCTGTAAAATTTTTACCTAACCTAAATATTTACTAGAGCAATATAACTTGAAGCGTTAGTTAGACAACAATTCTAACCATAGCAGAAAAACATTATCCACACAATTAGCACGTTAAAACATTACAGCTTCAAAAACAAAATAAGTCCAAAGAAAACCAAACCGTAACTAAATTAAATCATCTATTTAAATATGATCCATAAAATGCTCTCCCTTACACAGCGGACAGATATACTCAAGTAAAGCCAGACATCTCGCGCAGTATACTCCTGTTAAAAGAAATTTTCTATTTATTAATCACAATTTAATTAATGCATCTTTAATTAGGTGTGAATTTACAGAGAAAATAGTTACAAAGGTTATAATGATGAGGTATAAAAATCAGAATATTCTCTCTGAGCAAGAGAAAATTAAATGGCTATCCTTCGTTGAAACATCTAAGCAACTAAAAGCGAACTATTCCACCTATGCTTATAAATATGAAGAAAAAAAACACATCCTCATGTTTAATATGCCATATTCATTAAAAATATCACTTTCCACTGGTTGCAAGGTCTACATGGTAATATGACTACAAGAAAATATCTGTTATCACCACATTCCATATCATATTTCAAGACGACATTATCATTTCTGGAAATCTGTGTTATTGATGGGAAGGAGATATATTTCTTTCTTTTTTTTAAACAAGTATACTGAATCTAAAACAAAGCATTTATCCATAAATGAATGACCATTATCAGTTATTAATCCAATAGAATTTGTAAGTAAGCTACTACTCATTCTTTTTTAGAACAACTATAACTTTATGGCATGACGAATTATGTGATACATTTTATGAATGAATATTTATTTTTTTGTTAATCTTAAGAAAGGAGTAACGAATATATAAAGGTATATTTACCATCACATTGAATATTTAGACACACACGAACCGAGTCATCGTTACGCCAGATTGTATCATTACAAGACCAGCATTGGGCTCTCATTGGGAAAATGCTGTAAAATTAAATAGTAGTTTGTAACATTAAATAACACAGATATTACTACTTGACCCTCAGAAATGGTTACCAGCGGAGTTGGTCACCATGTTCCATAAGCAATTTTGTGTACATTTTGCTCCAAACACTTTCCAAGTTCATAAATGTTTTGTGATTAGTGAGAGTAGATTAGCGTGATGTATAATTTAAGAACACAAAGAACATGAAAACCATTCAACTAAACTAGTTAAAAGGCTATTTATTTTGTTGAAAGAGATTCCAAACACTGGCTTAATTATTGGAGGTTAATTTCATAATTGCTTTATCAACAACACCGTTCTTAGTCACCATTTCAAAATAGGTTTATAGTTGGATTTGAATGAGCAATTTTAAACACATATGAGTAGTACTGGAAGATGGAGCCCACATAGATTGTTATCAACATCTTTATCAGTTTTGAACCGGGTTGAAAACGCCTTATTCTCGATTTAGCATTTGAATATTTCAAGTGTGATATGCTTTACTATTTAAGCCATTCGACTAGCTAACGTGCAACGGCAGTAGCAATAGTAATTGTAAAATTTATACCGTTCAAAGACTGGTTCATAGAAAATAAAACTGTTTGATAAGCGAGCATTCAGATGGGGTTGGTAAATCCGGACGAGTCTTTCTGTGTGATGAACCAGCTTTCGCTCAGCCATAATATGTAGTGCAAGCCACCGGGCCCGTAGCTTCTGACGTTCTGGATAGACTGCAGCTGCAACAACATGATACATTCGTCTTCTCCATGTAATAACAACTATTTCAAACAGACCATAGGTAACGCACCAAATTGCTGCAAAATGAAGAAATTAACAGCTAGAAAGATAATTGCATTACAAAACATTCAGTCTATCACCACTAATAAATAAACTGTAAATACATAATCTCAAGTTCAGTAGGAATAAAGCGGATTATATAATGAATTATTACAGAATAATGTATCATCTGTACATCTGCCTAGGTACAAACTAACAAAACAAAAACGTTTTTATTCTGATACGTTTGTGCTTATGAAAACTAAACATTAGTAGCGCACAACTTTCAATGATTAACTTAGAAATGTCCAGTATGCTTTATTGTACCAACAATTATCGTAACTGGGGATTTGTACCTTAACATGGACGTAGACAGTTTAAACTTTTACTTATTAATCTAAACTTTCTTACTCAGGGTTTCTTGTTTTATATATGTCACTAAGTGAGCTAGATCACAACAATAATAGTGCTTACCGATGCGACAGTATTGTTCATAATTTGGTTCTGTTACCCGAGGACGGCAAGGTGACAGATCTGGAATTACTGTATGTGCTCTACTAGTAAAATTTACCATAGCTGCGAGTATATTATGCACGGAACCATTTCCTTGTACCTCAATATATTGGCGAGCTGAATATTTAATCGAAGAAGACAATATTTATGACAAATACTTATTCAATGGACGTCATCCTGAATTTGAAAATTATAACTAATATAAATATAGTAATACAAAATAATTAGTCACTAACATTCCGAAGCAACACCGACATTGAGAGGAAGCTTTATTGATGCTGTTAAGTAATACAGCCCAAAATCCATGTAGAAAAGACTGATGATGACGCTGACTAGTAATAATACACGAATAAATGCTCTTACCAACCCGAAAAGCTCCACTACATTGAGACGGAGGGTAACTACGAATTAAAAAAGAAATTATGTTATTAGATCTAAAATGTTGTTAATAATTACTAATTTACCAAGCTTAATATCCACATCTATCATTTTAGATGTTTGAATTTACAACAAGATATATACTGCGTAAATTTATATCTGATTAACAGACTGATTTCAATTAACTAAGAATATCTTACACAGAGTTATGTAGCGGAAAGTTTCCCAGGTTTCCAATGGAAATAAATATGTTTTGTCCTTATGTTTCCGGCGACGATCAATTTCTTCTAATTCATAATCAAGAAAAGTGTTGTCAAATGAAAGATCAGTGACGTACTTTGCTACATATCTATGTGCTCTGTGAAGTAGTACACAAATTTAAATGTACGGTGAACGTTGCATCATGTCACTGAATTAATGCCACTACTTAAATACAGGCCAGTTAGATGAAATATCTATGGATGTTTATGAATAAGTATGTACCCCTCTCAAGTACACCTGTCCATACCTGAAAATTATCCAAGGCACAGATAGCAGTGACGTCATGAGAGGTAAATTTGACATGAAAACCCTCACAACGGGCCAAAGATATTCATCTAGGTCTTGTCTGATGTCTGCTTTCACACCTTTTATTGTCTTGGTCTTATTCACGTTCATTTCGGCTGTTATAGTCACATTGACGCGGACATAGAGCATATCTTTGATCTTTTTAAATATTTTGTCAATTTCTGCCAACGAATGGATTACATATTCATCAGTCATCTAAGGCTTAATCTGAGCATAATACATCTTTCTAGTTTATTTTCAGCGATAATTCTGGAAACTCGTTACAGTATATTGGTTTAAGTGAAATTTGTTTAGAGTTTCAATCTTGTTATTTATACTCATCATCAATATATTGTTAGACAGATGCAAATAAAAAGAATGTAATCAGTAGATCAAATATATCCAACCATGTTTTAACTGTAAGCTATTGGCCTTATCATGTATATTTATATTGAGGTTTTATGCTAGTTTTCTGGTACTAATTCATCAGTTACATGAATAATTTAATATTTTGTAGTAATAGTAGCTGTAGAATATTTCTTTGTGTTTTTGTATTGTTGTTTCAATTCAACATCATAAAATTACAATATTTTATGTAATTTAAAATGCAATGAAAATTCATTAATGCAGCCGGGATATCGAAAGCGCGTAGTTTGATTTCTAGGTAGAATTATTTATATACTGAATCATACTGAGATTTACACAAACAATGTTTATAATGTTCAATTAAATGTGAAATAGAGGCATTTGTTCAGTATACGTATATGATCAGTGACGAATCCATTTCAATGATACGGGAATAATTAATTACTGCAAATAAGCATAGAGATGGTTCTTGAGATACAATGTCTGTCGATAGCATGTAACAATCAAGACAACATGTGTATCGTCCTTTCGTCTTCATCATTCATACATAATCTAGTGACGGCCCTATCATCAGGGAGGTTTTTATTGTCATTCCAGGGACATACTTCAAACAAGGTATGTAAATTAGAAGTATGTCTGTCGTTCAATGTGATGTGTTAT
This sequence comes from Paralvinella palmiformis, assembly GCA_025642065.1. Classification (NCBI taxonomy): domain Eukaryota; kingdom Metazoa; phylum Annelida; class Polychaeta; order Terebellida; family Alvinellidae; genus Paralvinella; species Paralvinella palmiformis. The sequence goes on along the minus strand of JAODUP010000196.1, from coordinate 892,182 downwards.
GAAACAATTTTATATTAATCAGCTTAAATGGCCGAATTTCTGGTAAATGACGTTAAATATTCTACACTATATATCAAATGTCTAAATAGCACCTTAAAATAGTTGTCTATCTTAGAACATATTAGTGCTAAAACAGATTATTTTACATGTTTGACAGAAATGTCCTGACATTAATTACGCATATCGGGTAGAGAATATGCTAAGAATCTAAGAATGAAACACTCAAGTCAGATGTAATTATAGATATCTTGACGTCATATGAAACTCTTCTGTCACTTTCAAGAATTAAATATTTGGCAATATAATTACTATTATAGGTAATATTCACTAATGAAATGGTGAGGAATTATTCAGGTTTAAGCGCTTTTGAACAATTCTGGAAAATGCGTTATATAAAAGTCAATTTGTTATTATTATTATTATTATTATATAGGTGTGAATAGATTTTAGCCATTTTAAGCACTGGCAAATATCCCAATAATGATAATCTCAATCACGTCTGGTGATATCATTTGAAGAGGATGACCTAGTTAACATAAACATTTATATGTTTATACTGGCAACAATTAAATTGACAACAATTATTGTAAATAAAATTAAATGACTCACCATCTTTAACGATTTTGTGAATCCAGTCTGAAAGCATTTTATTGAGCTTGCAGAGTATTTCACCAACTGAAACAATCCAGTATAAATATTTGTATCTAACATTATTTCAATTATCTATATTAAACTAAAGACTATAATGAGATCTCTTCATTGTATTTACAAATTGATATAGTAAATTGATCAATAGAACTTGATAAAAAATACTTACCTTTGGTAATATGACACAGAAATTTAAATGCGGACACTATTTTGCACAAAAGTCCAAAGTGTTTTTTTCTGCATCAGAAATAAAAGTCAAATCAATGATGTGATATAAATATATGTATATATATATATATATATATATATATATATATATATATATATGAGTTAGAATGAATGTTGCTAAAATTAGACTAGACTAGCTTGTCTTTGTAAAGAGTTATTTACATCAAATGACATGAAATATTTTTGCGTTATTACAAGCAATAAAAATATCATCAAATGTAATTAAAAGGGCATGCAAACTAAGCAGCAAAGTTCTGCTAATTATAACGGTATGAAATTGTTACTGTGTGGTGAATATCCTCTCTGCTGAAGAATCGAAAAAAATGAAAATAATAACGATAATGATTATGATGATGATACTACTATTACTACTACTACTACTACTAATAATAATAATAATATATGAGCAAATACACTTGCTAACAGTAGTCGTCCACATGCTCTATAATTATAAACATAATAATAAATGCTCCAAAAATAATCTTTAATAAGTGAACTGACAGATGGTCACCTGCAATAACATCTGAGTGGATAGCATGAGATTTTCTGAGTAACAAAATATCATACTTGCATGCAAAGCCTGTGGTGGATTTGTAAGTTGCTTTAATTACCCAATGTAATATTTTTAGAATTTAAATGGAATGTTCATATTTTCAGATATTTACCAAGCGTGGATCACTATTGTGAATTTGCTAACGTTGAAGTATGATATAAGCAAATATATAACATTTAATAATGTAGTTCAAACAGCCTATACGAAATGTAAAAGGGTATAGACTGCTTTGTTTTTTTGTGTCAAGAACGGTTTTAGGCTATGGATGATCTTTTAATAAAGAATGGAATGTCTAGCATATCGATGATTCTTGAAAATCCATATTAATAAACATCTCATAAAGATATATTTTCCTGACTAATTATGAAAATTTAAGAATTTCACATAATGGGATGAGGCCACATAATGGATCCAATGCAAGACGAAATACATTTCAACCAATACCAAAACCTGTTTTTTTATGCAGAAACTGGTATTTGGTAATATTAAATCAGTATTACTGATATACTGACAAGATCACAGTAAGATTTCACAAACGTTCATACACATATAAAAGATATTTTATGTTTTAAAATGAACCTTTTTTAATCAGTAATTAATCTTTTTCACTGAATATCACTATATGATTATTTTAATAATACATACATATTTCATTAATGTCAATATATATATATATATATATATATATATATATATATATTATATAATGAAATATATATATATATAATGGGGATATAAAATATCTTGTTTAAACCGAATTTTACATCAAATAAATCTTTTCAAATACTATTCCATTTAACTCTGAATTTATGTTAGGTACATGTATAACAGTAATTTTAAATACATGAGATGAATATTTAATGTTACAATTAATTCGAAGTTTAATTAATTTGCAATATTTTACTCTATCAAAAGCTCGATAGGCATTCAGAGCAACGAAATATAAATATATAAAATTCAACAATTTCTGCAACCAAAAAATACATTGGATGTCGAATGATTCGACTTAAAACCAAACTGAAATATTCTGATACACGGAGCACATATTCAATTTTATCTTTTACTATTATATCCATTAACTTACCTAATACACTACCAAGAACAAAAGTTTTACAATTAGTACCATCAGTTAAATGTTATAAATTATTATTAGGAATTGGAATGAATTTTGCCAACAACATATTATCAGGTGGTACACAGTGTCGCAAGGTAGCTGAGAACAATAACGACAGATGAACAATGACTGAAGAACAACTATTAATCAGCGCATCCAAAATTAATTATTTTGTGCCATTTGCTTTGTTCGGCTTCAATTTATAGAAGGCGTTGTTGACCTTCATTGGTATGAATAACATGATTAGACGTATATAAATGAGAATCAGCCACATTCTACAAACGCGACTTACCTTTGTCTATAACATTGGGATCATGGCATACACTGGTATATAAGTGTTTATCAGTAAATGCAAAAATATTACTAATATGTTCATTTCTTTTTACAGAATCCATACTATTTCTGGCTGATACATTTTTGCCATTTATAAATTTGACCTGCCAAAAAGGACGTCTATGGTTAAATTCAACTGAAATTGCCATTCTATGGTAAATTGGTTTGTCCTGATTTGTTTTGAGTATTTTCAACAAAAAAACATTTGTAGTTTTAACGTGTTCGGTGTCTTATGCCAGTTATATGCCCATACGTTGACCGTCCACTGTCTACTCACAGTCTATGCCAAAACAATAGCTTCAATACGAGCTGACTCACCATGGTCACTTCAGCTAGCCAAACATTTTACCTCGTTCTAAGAATACATGAATTTGATGCTAATAAGCATACATTATTACAACATTTATTCACCACATGCTTAGGTATGATACAAGATGCTTTCTGACAGTATAACGCATCAAGTGGTAACTTAACCTGAACACATAATTCACCAAGGATGTGTAGATAATAAAGAATATTATCTTCAACTGTCTTCTTCCACTGAACACGTTTTACATATTCAAGTAAGCATTATCGGTATATGATTGGACAGATAAAAATAATTAAATGATCTATTATAGATTCAGTTGTAATTGCAACATTTTCAAACAAGTAAATTATATTACATTCGTAAGACGTATCACAAAATTCTAGTTCCTCGTTTGGTACAAACACACATACACACGGACACACACACACACACACTAACACGCACGCACACACAAATATATATATATATATATATATATATATATATATATATACATATATATATATTACAAAGCAAGATAGAAATAGTATATATTTTAGTAAAAAAGAAACTTCTAATATATATTACTAATATGAAAAAGTTAAAGATTACGTTTGAGATTATTACTAAATGCAATGCCACAACCACCAAAGGATCGTCCTGAAAGAAAATAATTGTCATTCATGCCAGACATCACATAAAATTGATTCTTCAAGCAATTTAATATATTTTCCCAAACTACCTATGTTCCTTCAATACCTAGTAGGTAAGAGAATGAGACTTTCTTACTTGTGGTTACGTGATGTAGGATGTCGGAGGTTGCACTCCCATCCATTGCACTATAGTAGAAGGAGTTTTTCATCCAACCAAGCAACTGGCAAGGTTTTCTCCACCGAATATGCCATCTATCGTTAATTCTAAATTTATTTAAAATTAGTCCCCGCGGTGAAGTAGTAAATTACAGACCACATGCGTCTCCCTCATTTGAGGTAGCTAAACCACGAAAAGTAACTGCCATTTCGGCCATTATTAGATCACACCGAAACAATAATTTGTTTATGTATTCTATCTTAACTTGGCCATGTGACTGAAAACAAACTATAATCTGCTTGACTACTAATGGGTCCTAATACATGGATAATAATGTTAGCTGACCACTTCAGTAGTCAGTATCACTAGTAATGGTGACTACCAGATAGTCGTGTAGGGTATTTAAGAAGAGGAGATATTTAGGTGAAATAAGTATTTAGTGGGAAAAATATGCAACGTTTTTTTAAATAAAAATGACAGACTTAAGGTAACTATTTTTGTCTATGACATATATAATTAAATTTAAGTTATTGCAGTTGTATCATAGCTAGCTTCTGATTAGAAATTATTCAATAGCATGCGGTGGTAAGTGAAAATGGTTTATATACGTATAACATTTGATATTATGGATAACATTTAATTTTTACAACTAGCTTTCCCTATGACTACACATAGTAGTCACCTGGTCGTTATGTCGACAACCGCAGGTCATCGCAGGATTGTTATATCGACCATCAATGTTTTCCTCTTGATTATGCTTTGTTGTCACGATATTCAACGAATTATTGGTATTTCACAGAGCTGTGTTAATGTTAGATTAGTTGGGGGGTTGTACATCCCGTGTGAGTGAACGTGGGGATACTAGTTCATTAATAAAAAGTTGAATAAAAACATTCATGAATCATGCAAATAGACATAGAAAAACAGGAACTTTGGTACCGTATCAATGTTCCGCTGCAGATTCTTGTTAATAAGTTTCATTTGATAGATCTTTGTTTACGTTCGGTCTACTATTAGAGAGCCCGAACGTAAACAAGGAGCTATGTAAACAAGGAGCCTCTTTTAACTTGAAATTATGCTCCTTTATATTGCTATGAAGTACCCAATGTACAAATAAATCTCTACTAAATTCTGGATCAGCCCCAAATTGTTCTGATGGTGTTTCAACCACTGCGACAGTGCGCCGTTTCATACTCATCATAGTTCTCTTCCATCACAGCCATTTTAAACTCTAACTTGACCTAATTTTTAACTGCAGCTAGTCTTTCACACATGGCTGCGGTATTAGTTTTCGATGGTGTTACCTTCGTAATCCTGTTTGACCTTATTGGATCAATAATCTCAGTCAATGATCTAGTTGATCCATCACGTGTTTGCGTTTGTGTGTGCGTGCGTGTGTGTGCGTGTGCGTTTGTGTGTGTGTATGTGTGTTACATCATAATCTACTGTATTCTATGATATATCTTTTCCACGTGTTAAATCTTCAGCAGCTTAAAACTGAACTAACTGTATCAGTCACATAGAGGAGAATTATCAATACCAGATCAGTAATCGGTTTCTTGAATATAATGTACTATCGTGGGTCTGTTTTAGCACAGATGTTGTATTTTCATTATTATCCTTATTTGAAGATGTATATGTATTCAGTGGTATACCCTGGGCATGACTATTAAACCAAAATATCATCCATTTTCATAAACATAAAAATGCATCCTTTAGAGAATGAAATTGCTCATACAAAGCATCAGTTGACCGATTTGTTTGTTTATGATATTGACCCCAAGGTTTAACTATTCCAATTAGTTTTCTCCATAGTTGTTTTTCTTAGTACCTTGTTGGCCTAGTTTACTAATGGTGCATAACAAAGCTCTAGTTCAGTCATATCGATGGTGCATTAAACTGACAGATTCAATATTGTGCAGCCAACTTTGACATACTGAATTCAATATTATCAAGTAAATTCCGAATTAATTATATATCAATAACAATTATACGAATAGCAATTATGAACGTATATTATCAGAGGAATTCAACACGACGACTTAATGGCACAAAAATTGTAGTACAACTTAAAAAATTATTTTTGGGACAAGTATTTAATATCCTATTTTAATAAATCTATAAAACATTCGCTTCTTTCTTCTAAATACTACAAATCTTAATTTTATTATTTATGTGTTTTAAGCGTCAAGTTCTAGATCGCTTATTGTCCAAAATGTGATATTGTATTGTGTGTTTAGGCGTTAGTCTTTACGTAGATAACATTATACTTGGCGTCTATTCATGTGAATAATAACACTTCAACATTTGTCTACCGTTGAATATCAATCGCGCAGTAAACAAAATGGTGTACAAGCACTGTTATCACCAGTAGTTATCGCACTATGTGTGAAAATATAATTTTTTTAAACCGTGATTTGATCAATTTTACCTATATCGTTGAAATTATGTTGGCATCGGTATCCGACATAGTACAAAATAAAGTAATCTTAATTATGTTGTACTGCAATAAGAAGATAATTTTCACTTACCGACATTTTTTTTGACCATCATTAAAGGCGTCTATACATCTTTGATAGGGATTGCCTATCTTCTTACTACACTTAAGCGTCAATATTTCCAAAATACGTTTCGCCTGTTTAACTACTTCCACTGAAACATGAACGAATTATTTTTATTTGGAATTTAGTTCGTTGATGGCAAAGTAAATGCACACGATATAATACAATCACATAAAACCATTACTTCACTTACTGATTTGACGGTAACGTTCACGGACTTTATCTATACGCTTATTTATAGCGTCGGAGAATTCATTTATTCTTTGAGATATTTCATTTAGTTCTCCACTATATGCTGTAAGAAATAGAGATGTTCCAATTTTAAACATGATATTATACCAGCAAAGACAAATTCTATAAATACACCTGCATCCAGATATGTGTTCAGAAAGTGGTAAGCTAAGCAAAATAAATGTGTCTGTGAGGGGTGTGTGCGTGCATGAACATAAATTACCATCACAGAAAATACCCCTATGTAAATGGCCTGATTATAAATTCGCCGACCAATTATAAATTGTTCATTAATTTAGTTGAATGAGTGGCATGGGTAGCATAACGATAAAATTAATTCTAGTTAAAGAATACATCGGAACAAAAAGATCATTTAAACGTTGTGTTTTTGTTCCCCTTATATTCGCCATTTACGACATATGGGTGATATATCGATCCAGTTCAACACATTAAACCTGCAAATAACGAATATAGAAGTGCGTAGAAATACATATGTTCCGGTATTAATAATGCTAATCCCAATATTGTATTATCTAACCACAGAATAAAACATAACTAATGCCACGCCGAATAGAAAAGCGGCGAGTGAGCAAGAATCTGTGCATGATTTTTTATTTCATCACTACTAACTGCTTTCTGTCTCTAAACATATATGTTGATTCAAGAAGCTCACGCAACAAGAGATTATATTAATCTGGTATGGGAATTGAGAAGCTGGTTTTTAATTTGGTCAGTTCCATTGTTGAGGGCTTTCCGATGATGCGGTGGTTACAAGACACTGAGCTGTAAACTTCAAGACTGTGAGTTCTAATCCGGTCCATACCTCTATTTGATGGATATGTTTCTTTGGTGTGTCACTCCTAAGTGTGACCAGCGCCGAGGCTAAACAAATTAAGTCAGTCATTTCTACCTTTCTTTGGGCATATCTGAAGGGCATACCTTTGTCTGTGTAACTATGTACCACCGTTTATTTAGGCTCATTATCTCTGGCGATTGCAACCAGATATTTCAGTGTCTTCTCTTTTAAACAATATGGCTTATGAACAGTGACATAAACAGTGTACTAGAAACGGAATTCCAATTCCACCTGCCTGTTACTCTACAATGCAAGCAAGCGAGAAAGCTCTAATGGTTTGTTTCATGGAGGCATGTTTTCATTGAAAAAAATAGTAGATCTTTTAGTTAACCTTAATGTTATTGAGATTTCAGACAAATTCGATGCATATAGACTTCAACTATTGAGTGGCAGTACTTTACCAGTTGTAGTAATAGTAGTAGCTGGTGTTTTTGTTTTAGTACAAGTAATAGTAAACCTAATTCCCATTTCCGTTAATATAGTTTCCTTTTATGTTATAAGAAGATAAGAAATCACGCTTTCCCAATAAGCACTATGTATTGGTATTGGATCTAAACCCGATCTAAGTGTTCAATCTATCAGTTTTAGCCTATAAATCAATATTATGTTGCTTATTTCATTAGATATCTGTTCATATCATTAATAAAACGTGGGTTAATATATTGCATTGTACATGATTGCATTTTATCATTATCCTGTGGTGGTGTACGTGTGGACGCACGAGAGATAGAAAATATTTTATGATTAAAACAGGAAATATAGAATCATACCTTCAATACCTCTCTTTGACGTATCCTTAATACATGTATAACTCTCAGATATAGCATCGAAATTCTTCATCATGTTATTGAATGGAGTTGTAGTAGCCAAGTATAACATAGCTGTCAGTAATACACTACGACCTTTGATGGCAATGCAAAATCTTGCATCAATACAGTAAGACTTTTCATAGTTACATTGCACAAATAACGATAATTGAAACGCGGTTTTGAGCACTTACTCGAGCAATACCGGAAAAATGCTATACAATAGACACATTTTGCTCTCTTCGACAGTCCAATCAATGAACAGACTAAGATGATCATAGCCGAAGAGCCGAAACAAATAAATTCATGTACTCCCATCAGTAAATTTACAGGGTACCATACTGCCACAATGAGCGTTCCTACAATAACTCCTGAAATTATTATTGAAATAAATATAATTGTATTTAAATTATTTATTATTTTCAGTTGCAAATGTCATTTGCCATGTCGTTCTCGATTCAGAAAATTGGAATGAATGTTTCAGAACTCCAAGAAAGGGTCTGTGTGTGTTTGAGCGTTCGCGCGCGTGTGTATATGTGTGTGTGTGTGTGTGTGTGTGTGTGTGTTTTAGCTGTGTATAATAAGGCACAGGCACAGAAAATCTCGAACCGTGAATTCAAACTCTGGACGTTTCTTCAGGGGACTGAATCCAGAGTGGCGACTTTTCTTGCTGAGACATGCGTAATATCTCACCAGTCCCTGTATATACATATATACACTCACGCATACACACAAACATTCACATTAGCAAATGCATAAATACGCTCGCATGACAGTTGTCTTACCAGACAGCTGTGAGATGATTACTCCGCATATGATTTTCACTGAAATAAACAAAAATGAAATCAAAATATTTATGTATACATTGATAATTAGGACTGTTAGCAATACAGAGTTATTGAGATCACTGTGTATTCAAAATATCTCATCATAACCAAAATACATTATGGTAACAATTAATTTCATATCAGGAAGGCAACCAAGTGAATTAATAAAATAAAACTGATCACGTATACATGTGCACTAAATTACATTATGCCGAATTTTCCTGCTCGGCCAATCTATTCAAGTCTTATCCTTTAATATCGTGGAAACATGATGTGTGATGTTTCCATTGCAATATTAATGAATAACTTTGTATACCAACACAATTCAGCAATAAAATCTACAATTGTGAGTATTAATTTATACAGCCCCCCCCCCCTCTTTGAACGAACTATTCAACAAGGGAAACCTGATTAAATTCCCATGCTCATCTCTTTACGTATTCTTAGAATACTGTTTAATCACAAAACATGTTTCTTCTTCTGTATCAAGCAAAAGAAGATTCTGTTAGTTTGTCAATCTGAGAACGATAATAATTTTGAAGTCCCTAGCATAAGATGCGTTTTCACTGGAAGCAAAGATAGCGTGTATTAAAATAAAATACAAATGCTAAATGTGTTACACATGATACCAATTGATTTAGTTTTAATAATACTTTGTTTATTTATTTGTAATTCGGAGTGCTAGTAGGATTAATTTAACACTTCAACTTTTAAAATAATCAGTGGATTGTAAATCCCCAGCTAAAAACTAATACATGTTACTGTAGTAGTTCACAGACTTCATAGATTCTATATTTCGTTAACCACTTTCATTTTTACAAAATTAGCACTAGTATGCACAGGATTTGCCCGTTTATAATCTTCTGCAAAAACATTGGAGCATCTTCATTACGGAACTAATAGCGGGTTGGTGATAAACTTCTGGGAATGGCTGATGTATGTTTCATATTTCATTTTGTACTACTGTCTTAGATTGGTTGACTTTCTAGCCTACATATCCACAGTACAGTATTGATAATAGTACATTTATAATAGCAGTAATGTATGTAGTCAACTTGGACTCTAGTCATAAAACTAGCACCTAGTTCGATATATATATATATATATATATATATATAATCTGAAGTTTTTCATTTGTTTTTACAAACCACATTATTAAGATTAATATACGATGCCTTAGAATAGTATTTACTAGAACTATAACAACATATATTCATTTTAATAAATCTTTATTACAGCCAGGACTTATTACTTTAGTACAAGTACTTTTTGATAATTTATTCATCATATAATGTTCAGTCCCACTATTTGTTTATATAAAATGTAATAAGCACATTTTATTGTATTTTAACTTAATAATTGAACACCTAATAAATATAAATGTTAATTAAATTACAAATTAAATTTTATTCCCAATGATTTAGTTTTAAAAACTTTTTTTTTATTGAATTTATCATAGGATAATTTTAACACTTCAACTTTTAAAATAATCAGTGGTTGTAAATAAAAAACATACAATGTAGTTTCCCGATTTGGATGGCATATTTCGTTAAATTTTAAATTTTACAAATTACACAAAGTTAAGGGGCCCGAAACCGCAGAGAACTTTGGAGCACAGTTTTAAAACGGAACTAATAGCGGTTGGGGATAAACTCGGGGAATAAAATGAATATTTTTCATATTATTTTGATTAAGGGTCAGAGGAATGTTTCCCTACATTAAGTATATAATGTACATTTTTTAAAATAAATTTCAATTGGATCTAGTCATAAAAAACCTATTAAATAAATTAATCGGGTTTTTTCAAATTGTTTTTGAAAACCACATTAAAGAAATATGCGACACCCTTTAAAAATTTTTCTAGAACTTCGAAAATTACGTCCTTTTCACGGAATCATTCGCCGGACTTTTATTTAACCTTTTTTAATTATTCTATATTTTTCTTTTTTTTTAAAAAATGAAAAAAATTTTTGTTTTTGCCTTAAATAATTGAACAAAAGGATCTATATGGGTGGAGTATATTCTTAAAAAAATTTTTAAAGGACTCTTTTTCCCTTGGTTGGCTAAAATTGAAAAATCATAAAAATTAAGGTACTCCAAACCCTTTGAAAAAGGGATGAATTTTTTCATGTCTTTGATAAAGAAATCAAAGCATACAATGTAGTTTCGATTTGGTATGGCAGTATAACCATTTTGTTAATGGAAAGCAGACTGCTAAAATGAGATTTATAAAGATGGTGAATTATTGTTGTGTTGTTGGTTGCATAAGCCATGGAAGTAATACAAAAGAAATATCTTTTCATCGGTAAGGAACACATTTAAAATAGCTGTTAAAGTGTTTTGTTGAGAGAAATTAAGCTTAACTATTATTATATTTAGCCTGTTCGACAACCCCGTCTCTGGTGCTTGATTCCATCTAGACTAGACCAAAGGACTTGCAAACACCGACATTTACATATTTGATGGCATATAATAGGAGAGGAGTAATACAGATTCTCTGCACACACAAAATTGTAATGCACACATCGAAATAAATGCCCGTATTGATAGGTTCAAAACTCAAAGCGCAGCCGCTTCAACTTGCTTTTTTCACCTACCGGAAGTCAGCGCAGTTTGGCCATGGCGGCGCAATCAAATACCACTGAATGCTCGGTCTAGTTTTATTTCAGATCAATGTATTGGACATTCACCAGTTCACACATTTGTGAATAAGTAAAATTTCACTTATTCACAAAAATAAAAATTTACTTAGGCCTACTCAAAGCTTTTTATGGGCGTGTATTTTCGACACTTAAACTGTTAAAATAGTAGATGTTCCACCGAGGGCGGAAAATCCCGGTATAGGCAACATATGGGAGAGCCTCCCCCCCCCTCTCCCCCATCGATCGGGCTCCCGTGTACCAACAAATACCAATTTATTTTAAATCAAGTTATATGAAAGGAAGAGGTTAATACTCACATTCAGGGTCCGGTGTGGGAACTATATTTTATTGCGTAGGCCGAAAATAGGGATGAGGGTTTGCGTGTTATGTCAGGTGATCTTGTTGTGTTGATGTATCTTTTTTATTTATTGCTTTATATTCGTTTTCAACAGATATAATAAAACAAAATAATGTCACAAAATAAGATAATAACTGAATATTGTTCAAAGTTATAGGACTTGATATACCTGAGAAGGTCAAAACTTTCGTCGGAATATGACCTTTTGTCTCTCAACTGGTCAGAATGGTTGTAAATAAAGTGTGGCACTACGTGATGTTTGTCAAATATGACGTCACACGATAATCCCTAGCGATCATAGTACACACTAGCAATGGCTGTTGAAAGTTTCGGGAATTAATCATTTCAGTGGCGGATCTACAGGGGGTGAGGTTTAGGATCCCCCCACCACTCAGAGGGCCAGAACCCCACCAAAATATCAAGTGGAGATCCTCCATCTTTAAATGCAATATCAGTTGACGACATAATAACTAGTAGTAGTACTGCTGATTTTTCATTCTGAAATAAACCCACATTAAGCATTGTGTAATGTGTGTCTGATAGCATTATTATTTAACAGACATTTTACTTAGTAAAAAATGAAGTATAATTGTGATTTGTGTGTTAAATAATAACTTAATAAGCACAAAGTTTGACAATTCTCACAAGAGGCAAAAATTCCTGGAGCTTGTTCTCAAACAATATGTCCCCAATACTTGCTACAAGAAACTTAAAGGTTTGTGCAAGACATGCTGGGTTGAAAGACATTCTTGTTTGAAAACATTTGGTGAGCTTTGTGAACACGTGGTCACTTGCTTTGCTGCTATGGTTAATCCACTTGTTTGTCCAAAGGTTAATGAAAATCGTTAGAATTTAGATAGTGACACCAAGATTACGGTTCATGGTATGAAAAGTAGTCTGCAGAGTTTTGGTTATTGATGGCTTCACATTATTAAAGAATAATTTGGATTATTTGAAAAGTTTGTCAGCTAAACTACAAATAAAAGATATTGACGTCTTTGAGGCATCCACAATGATTGATAATATCAAATCAGAGATTCAATGTTTGAGGGATGATATTGGTGTAGAATTCCAGAGATGGCTTCATATGTAGGTACTGAAGAAGAAATGCCAAGGGTTCAGTGTAATAGGTCGAATATACCTGCTGACACACCTGTTCTTTATTACAAGAGATGATTTGGTATTACTTTTAGTGGTATCTTACTGCAACAGTTGCAGAACCATTTCTCTGCAGACAACTGCTGGCCAGTGAGTACTTTGCTGGGTCTAATACCATTTTTAATTGTCAAACTAGGGATGCGTCTCCCAGAGCAATTTGAATTATGGCATGATGATCAGCTAACTCCGACGTCATTAGATAATGAGATATCCAGATGGTTCAATTTGTGGTCCAGGCAGTCTGACAGGCCAGGTTTACCTGATATTTTAATGAAATTTGGTATTTTGCTTGCCACATATGCCGAAGCAGAGCGTAGTTTTTATGTGTTGAGGCTAATCAAAAGCCAGTTGAGAGCTGGATGGTTGACATAATGTTTTCTGCCTTAACACTAATAAAAATACATTACAGTAAACACATCGATTTTCAAAAAATTGTAGACAGGTTAATTAAAGAACAACCTAGACGTTTGTTCAAAGCCAGTCCTTTCGACCGACTGATTTACATGAGGTAATAAATATTTTAAACATCATTGTTTCATTCTCATAAGTATGCACCTTGAAATAAATGGTCAGTCTGCTTATTAAATAGTTTAGTGATATAAATTATAATGCACAATATGTCACATTATGACATGGGACAGTTTCATGTTTCTAACAATCTGTATATACACTAAACCAATCTCATACCACGGACTTTCTTCATAGGAATTTATACACGATATACACTTGAAAAATTCGGATTTTGTAGTGCTTCATGAGGCATCTAAGCATTATCTGATTTCCATTTTTCTTCTACAGAGACAGAGGAGACCCCCCCCCTCCTCCTCACTTTGTGTCTCGGATAATGGTTTAACCTTTTGTTTATAAGCAAATTCATGAAATCGGACTTATTTTCCGTAAGCCAAATCTATTAAATTCTGAAGTATAAGACCTTGAGTTCACTTCCAAGCCATTTTTCATAAATATGTCTTCAGCCACATTATTTATGGAAACATTTGTATGTAACTTTTTGTTATAATAATTTAAACTTAATACAATTTATTCTCTTTTTTTCTAGATCACAATTCATATAAACCAGTAAAAACATAATTATCTACTTCACTTCACAAACACAAAATAACGTCCGTTAGTTGCTAATGACACTGCAGTGGTGTGCAATATGTTGTTTGTTTTGTAATGTGTGCAGCTAAACACTGACAAAGAACATAATGTAACTGGATAATAATACCAGTCACAAATGACAAATATTTATATATATGAAGACTCGCCGATATGACATCACCTACTGTGTTTTACTTCAGTCAAACTTTTCGCTTCAATAAATTGCGTTAGCCAAAATGAAAACATCCTGGCTACTAAATGCACCTCAGAAAAGCATTGAGTCTCATTAATCAATTATATACACTCCCTAGAATTTAGTTTTAAGGGCATATAAAATCAAATATAATATGTATTGGTCAAAGTGAAGATAGAAGAAGTAAATACAAAATCCTTACGTAAATTCCTGTCTTTAAGTTCCCGTCCCTTCAGGAACTTCTGGGTGAACGATGCGAGCTCCGCCATGGTGTTGATATATTCGGTCGTACCAGGTGAGATTAAAGAAATACTCAGTATCACATTCCTATATTACTGCGGTATGAAAATAGTTCTGATCAGTATAATTACATATAACAAATAGCAATATAAGAAACAAGCTGTCGGCCATTGCTGTTATAGAACACGTAACACATCTAAAAATGTCATACCTTAACAAATTACATTAAATATTTAATGTTAACACATATAATTGAAACTGTATATTTGAAAATCAGAGCAGTACCCTTTCCATTAAATCCCAATACATGTAATGGAAAATATAACGTTCTTATTTTTATTAATTGTATTTCTTAAACTTGGTCCCTCGGGAGTATTTATTTTATTGGCACAACAGAAATCCAAGTTACCACACACAACACACACACACAGACATATATATATATATATATATATATATATATATATATATATATATATATATAAAAAATACGTCATACACAGACAGACATGAGAGAAAGTATATGCCTTAGAACTGTTTAGGACATCACTTTAAGTTTTAAGCGTCACTGATTATGGCAATATATTGGTACTGCCAACTTTCTATTAATAATTTTATCTAGGCACTAAATCTTTAAACAGATAGCTTTGGATTACAACTCTTCCAGCTTTACGTTGTATAATTTGAACCGATTCATTGTCTTTTGCGATATATATGTATCACACTACTGTACCATATTTAAATCGTGATAAAATTAATGTGAAGTAGGTAAGTTCATGCAGTTGTGGAGAATTAAACAAAATAGGTTAAGTCAAGGGAATCCGATCATTCGAACTACCTTGACCGTTGTTACAATTAATATTATGTGTACACTGGTGTTCAGATCAGTGTTGCAAACATGATGCTATGGAAAAGGGTTCACAATTCAACGAAGAAAATATATTAATTTATTTAATAAATGAAAAAGTATTGGCTTTGCATAAACTACCAATTATCCATGCTGGATGTTCCTTTTCGCTAACGATACTACCTGAATCATTATTGTCTTACCAGTTCCAAAAGAGGATGCATGATGTAGCCAAAAAAAGACACCAGTGAGAAAACCTAGATAATTTGACATTCGTAGACTCACTCACACAGTGTGTACCAGAATATAGCTAACTTCTGTTAATTTACTTATATAATATCATTGAAATTAAACAGAAGCAATAATCAAAAATACATAGCATTCAGTTAATGTATGTAATATAATGAATGATTGTTGACGCATCATATTTTAAGTATTGATCAAGTAAACTTTAATAAATAAACACACAATATCAAATTTATCGCAATAAAAAACATAAAAGAATAACATGCAAATACAAAATAGTAATAGAGTACTTTGTATCATTAACTGATTTAGAATGTATCTAGTTAGACAATAAGTGACGATGTAGATATTCCACATTTGAAATAGTCATGAAGGTAGCACTTCTGTGTGTCGTGTTTCAATAGCCAGGTACCTGCCAATTGGGACAGTGGTGATAAGTCTTATTTCAAACTAATTTAAATATTAGTATTAAACATTAAGGGACAGGAATAATATATATGAAATAACGATAAGCTGTGGCTGGTAGGTTCACATTTACAACATAACTAGACAACATATTCTTTCCCATAAGCGCATAAAAGTTGTTGTTTCGAGTTACCCACAGCGTCGCCTAACCGAGGTGGAAGACTCTCTCCTTTACCGTCATACGCCATCTTGGATTACAGGTCTTTTAGGATTGCTCGTTCTTTGTGTTTTTTGCGTATTCTTTATCCCCTCATTATATCCCTATGACAATATGTTAGCATAGATGAGTGTTTCGGATACTTATTGCACAATGATTTAAGGATCAGAGGCCGATGGTTCGTACATTTAAAGAGTGTGATTCGACTTACATACAAATTCGGCTTACGAACGTACGTAAACACGTACGGATCCCGTTCGTAACTCCTGTATATTATGCGGGTTGAATATTGAATTTAGACCAGGATTTAAATTAATGTCCAAAAACCATGCGCATTATGAGTCTGGCAGTAAGTCAGTTCGTTTAGATAGATGCTTTCTTGAATCAGAAGAATAGTAATATTGGGTGGATGCGATATATGAAACACTGGGAACAGCACTTTCAACAACACCAAGTTGCATAGAGTCACACAATACATCGCGTCACAACGCAAGTATACATGATATAATTCTCAAAGCACTGATAAACCATAACATGCAAACAACAATCTTTGCCACAAATCCATTTATAGACGCATTCTATGATGTATACATTTATTGGGTGGGAAAGACCCATGTTTTACACGGCGTCGGTGAAATGTTGTGGTTGAAAATAAAACCACACGAACAATCAATGGGTTCATCAGGTTGAGTTGAAATGACTTGCCGGAATTTTTAGGTGTAATCTAAACTACTGGCTACTAGCTAGTAATGCCTCAGTCTTCAGTATTAATTATTGTTAGCGTTATCCGCAACCTGTAACATAGTATTATGAGTATAGCAGCAAATGAACAATGCTTTATTATACTTTATAGAAAACTAGATCATAGATGGCGTTCCAAAACTACCATCATAACCATCATTCCATCAATCCATGGGTATCCAATTTCTGTCCAACCGACAAGAGTTTAAAAACAACAATAAAAACTCCCTAAAGACCGATATCTAAACAAAATAGACAGTTTATAATCGAAAGAATTGCTTACTTCATCTGATTTTTGTTTATCATAGTCATAATCATGATTATAATAATCATTATAATGATTATGATAATGTTATGGGTTTGGGACGGTTTGGCACGGCATGACATTTAATGAAATCTTAACTGTCTTAAGTGTCCGATAATTGTTCAGGTTACAAAAAGAATGACTTGCCACCTGACTTAAAACGAAATAAATATAGCACTTGCCTTATTAAGCGCTAGTCGCCAGCGTTGATTGTCCCCATTAAGTCTACATTTCGTCAGCTACAGACTCCCGCTGGCGTCTAAATGTCGTCTGCTTGTCTTTGAAATGGCGGGAAGGGTGAGTTCTCGAATCGTCGAGATTACAAAATGGCAGCCAATGACAGTTACAAATAATGTATGGTCAGTAGCAGGAAAGTTAGTTTCACATGTTTTGAAAATTCTCTAAGAGCAGATTTTAAACACCTATTCTCACGTTCAGATATCTTTTCCAACTAGATGTCACAGTTTAATTAAACTCGAAGTTTAGTTATCAAAGTTTCTTTTCTACTCGTGAAATTAGTCAAATTGATAGATTTTAAAATATGTTAGAAATAATTCTGAAAAGCATATACATGTTAAGTCTTCCGCATTCAGCGGGAGACTCCCGCAATCACATCAAATATCCCGCACTCCATCGCAGGAAACCCGATCTCCTCCACGGTATTTTGAAGAGCGCAATTCGTCGCCGAGCAGAATCTACCATTTTTGGTGGCTGATCATTTCACGAAATTGGCCAAGCAGTTGTTCCCCGATAGAGATATTGCGGGAAAGTTCACGTCGGGCCATATGAAGACCACCATGATCGTCAAGAAAGCGTTATCCCCTCGTCTTGATGCCAACGTTGTCCAGCTGTGTTATAACCACAAATTTTCGTTGCTGACTGACGAAAGTAACGACCAAGGCGGCGAAAAGACACTGGGCAGTGACACGATTTGTCAATATACCTATCTGCAATATCGGTACCGGAGCGAACATATTTGAAACGATCGACAACTGTTTCAGGTATTTACTGATTGTTTTCAATTGTAAATTATTTAATTTAGTGAATACGATCATTTCATAACATTTTAAATGTCTAGCTGAGCTTTGTCATTGAACTGCAATGACTGAATTATTTTGATTAGTAAGTACATGAATTTCCTTTTTCGTATGAATTATTGATTCACGTATTGCCTGAGCTTATTGTTACTGTGTAAAGTGTAAAAACATGCATTGGTATCATTTATTTATGTCAGTACTTTCTTTTAGTACTCGGGGAATCCCTAGGAAAATCCATTGGTATTATTTACTTATGTCATTTAATTATCCTTCAGTACACGAGGAATCCCTTGGACGAATCTCATCGCGTTTTCTTCGGATAACTGCAGTGTTAAGAAATGCCGACACAACTCCGTGCTATCCCGGATCAGGGACGTCCAGTCAGAGGTCGTCGACATTGGATGCATCTGCCATCTGGCAAATCTCAAGCAGCTGCCGATGCCAGTGGAAGAGCTGCTGATTGACGTGTACTTCCACTTCAATCACAGCACCAAACACAAAGAAGAATATCGCGAGTTTGTGGAGTTCTGTGACGTGTCACCTTTAAAGATCCTGAAGCACGCCAGCACACGGTGGCTGGGCTGAGAGAAATGCGTCAACCGCTTTCTGCAGGAGTGGCCGGCACTGCTACGCTACTTTGAAAGCCACGAGGATCGTGAACGGCCAGGCCGTGTGAAGCGATTTGCCGACTACCTCGCCAGTGTGGAGATGAAGGCGTACTTCATGTTCCTGTCTTTCATCCTTGAGCCGTTGAATGCGTTCAACACGATCTTCCAGACAGATGCTACGCAGATCGCCATCCTCATCCCCGAGATGAATCGTCTTCTTTGCCTCTTCATGGCGAAATTTGTGTTGATGCGTGTCATCAAATCTGCTACAGATCTGACAAAGGTGTCTTTTGCTGACAGTCTGTACAGCTGGATGTCGACATCCTCGCTGTTGGCATAGCTATGCGGACCATGCTGGCAGACAGTGGTGATGACTTCGCTGACAGCACAAGAACGCTGATTTTCAAGAGTGTGCGTCACTTCTACGTTGCCATTGTCGAGAAGATGGTGAAGATCTTCCCATTTCATGACATAGTACCGAAAGAAAGATCTCTCTGTGTTGAATCCATACCCCAAGTTGCGGGACACATGGAGTCCAACGATGGTGTGGAATTTGGCCACTCGTTTCAGCATTGTGGCAGATGATGAAGTCGAACATCTCGTGGAAGAGTTCCGGGACTATCAGTTGAGTCCGGATGACGATCTGCCAGCTGTTTCGAGTGACAGTCGTGTCAACACTTTCTGGGTCGATATGGGTCGCAAGAAGCCATGTGTGGGGGTAGTGAAGTTTCCACTGCTCACACGTGTGATGACGACGCTGTTAGTGATTGCACATAGCAACGCCGACAGTGAACGTGTGTTCTCAATGATCCGAAAAATCGACGCGGACTCGCGTTCGCAGCTCGGCAATGACACCCTCCGTGCGCTGCTGTCTTGCAAGATCGATACAGACGATCCTTACTATGCGTTTGTCCCAGACAAGGATCTTTGCAAGACAGCCAAGGTAGCGACATGGAACTATGTTCGGGAACACCAGTGAAGGGGTGTGTCTGTTCTGGGCGACATGAACGTTATTCTTTTCTGATTTCTTTTCTGTTTATCGATTTCATGTAAACTGTTGAGTAATAATAAAATTTTGTATTCCTGTCATGGAAAGTATTGTGTTACCTTAGACCACCTGATTTACGTATAAATCCCTTATTTACGTATAATGCCCAATTTTCCGAGACCCTCCGATTTACGAATAAAAGCCAGATTTTCCGAGACCCTCCGATTTAGGTATAAATCTCCCACATTGGCATTTCCAAAACTTAGCATGTATGGAAAAGCATGAACACAACCATTGATCTAAAAGAAATCCAAGATCTAGAAAATGGCATTGCGAAATATAGACTGGACTACACACTTTAATATGAACGGAGATACTTAAATCGTTTGGCCGCAGCGCTGATCGCCCACGGAGAAATTCCACAGGGATATATCCCAAGACCATATAGGTTGTACCTTGTGTTGAAACGTATTTAGGTTATTTAACTGATAAATTAAACATAAATAACCAGATACTTGCAGGACTTATTATTCTCATGTATAGCTAAATTCTGAAGTGGCTAAATTATACAAATATGACTCCTGATATGATGTAAATATCGCCTTCATATTTCGAATACTATTGATACATGATCATTTTGCTTCATAAACAGGGCTTTATTATTCATAAGGCAGACTTATGAATAAGTCGGTGAGGCCGTCAATTTTGGTTTTGCTAGGGTACTGTTGCCAGCACCGTAGAGCTCCAACAAGACAATCAGCGTCATAGTGATACATTTACATATAACTATTTATAAACACACACACAAACAGACACACACACACATATATATATATATATATATATATATTCTCGTAAGTATAATTATATATATATATTAATATATATATATATATATATAATTTTAATGTTTACTTAAATAATATTTTCAAAAAAATGTAAGTAGAATTCTTCAAAAGATCCGCAAATGAATATATGGCTATCTATTGCCACCTATTGCCAACCGTACTAAGGTCCCAGGTACTAGGGTCATTGAAAGATTAAAGTACTGATGGGGAGCCTAAAAACCGAGGCCCGGCCTTGGGTTAATACGGTCCTAATAATACAAAAGAAGATGCTTCCGAATCGAGACATTTGATTGTGAAACATGGTCGAACCAAATTAGACTTAAGAGCCTTTTGCAGCCAGCATAACAACATACCACAGCAATACAGTTTAAACTCGAACCAACCCCGTCATCAAACTTTAGAAGAAAAATCACGAGATACACTCTACATTTCGTAGTGTGCTACAGTCTATGAAAAATCACAATGGAACAGCTGTTTAATCCGGGAGTAATGGAGTCCTCTACCGAGAAACTATGGATTAGGGCACCTGCAATTCACGCAGCTTCCAAGACTGTAAGATGTGTACATCCGCAAATGATAGATACATTATAGAAACAGTCACAAACAAGTTTGTTGCTGGCATTTATTCATAGAATGGTTTTCCATTGAATCGCGTTTGCTTTAACTGTGAATGGTGGTCAAAGAAACACTGCATGGCCTGGTTACTAGCGCTGAGGTACTTTGACAGAAGTTGACAAAAGTGCTGGATAAATGTGCCGCTTACAGTCACACATGTGTAACTGGACATCTGATCAAATATATCTTCATCATAATGATGAAATCTAGTATTTTATCTCTGACCCTAACAATAGTTTGTTTCAATTCAATTTTTTCTACGTTCATGATTCATTGTTGCAAATAGCCCCCGAGCAGTATGAAAGACCCCTTTAATGGAAATGATAACTGATCAGTCCATTACGATTTATGAAAGTCGGTATAGTTTTATACTTAACCCTAGTCAGACATGGGGTCAATTCAATTCCGGAATTGATTATTAAAAAAATGAATTGGAATTGAGAAATTTTGAATTGAAATTGGAATTTTTGAATTTTAAGTTTCCTACAAAATAATTAAATGTAAAAATTAATATACCATTTTTACAATGTTAACACTTACATGTGGTGTTACCAATATACTGGAACCATAAAGATCCAGAACTTTGGTTCCTTTATATATATATATATATATATATATATATGCACACCGACTGTGGCACCCCAAGTGAGCATTTAACCAATTAAAATGGTCTGGATACTATGGGCTCCGCACCCCAACACTGTGACACCACCACATAGGATACCTTTAATCTATATAGAGATATTGCTATTTAGGAATTAATTAATTTATCATCTCACCGGGAATGCCAATCTGGAGCCAAAGTTTGCCCCTCCTCGCCTCAAACTTTGACTACTATAGCCTATCCCCATACCTAACTGCTTAATAACCATTTGAGAGATTTTGTAAACTTACCATATGTCATCAGTTTAGTACCCAGCAGCGTTGTGAAAGTAAATACAGGGTCTGACCCCATCTGGGTGGAGCTAAGCAAATACATTCGTTACAAGGCTCCTACTGGGCAGTGGAATATAAACACACCTTTGACGATTAGAAAATATACTCTTACATGGGGATGCACCTGAGACTATGATCCACCACGTGATATAATACCTCTTTAGCTAAAAGCGCCTTGTTGTTAGGCTTGCGCTAATTTTACCATGTTAACACTTACATGTGCTGTTATCAATATACTGGAACCAAACTGATCCAGAACTTTGGTTCCTTTTACCATTTAACTTTTTAATTCAGAAATATTTCTTCCATGACAATCCTACTTGGAATATAAACTACTCAGAATATGTATTCCAAGTAAGTACTCAGAGTATCTACTCATGGTAAAAAATATTAGGCAAAATAAGAGTCAGAAAAAACGGAATTGGAGTTGAAAAGTTTGGAATTGGAATTGATAAATTTGAGGTGGAATTGGAATTGATCAAATGGAATTGAGTGGAATTGGAATTGACAAAATAGAATTGACCCCATGTCTGACCCTAGTTATTGATGAAATATGCATTGATACATCAATTTTCATTAAAACTGAAATAGATTCTCTCCAGAAATATGCAACGGTTCAACTGAAGATACATTACAAAGTTAATTTTCACCATTCTACTACATTCTTTTGTTATGAACACTATGTTCATCATTTGTGACAGTATGCGCAAATAAGCATACTCCCAACACTACTAGTGATGAGTTTATTTAAAATGTAGCTAGTTCATAAAATAAGTGGTTCATAAAATAAGCACTTCACACTTTATACGTGTATTTTAATGTATCTATAACTCTTGATGTAGGAATGAAAATTTTCTGGGCTTCTGCATCCTTCAAATTATAACAGACACTGGGTAACATTTTAGGTAACTTTATTTCTAATAGTTAACAAACATGTCATGTCCTTGTAGGTTCAGAAATAAGTTCATTGGATCAGTGGCATTTACCAAATTAATCTCATATAAAGCTAAGGTAATCACAATGTTCACATTCATGCATCCAAGCTGGCACTGGACACACAGAAACACCTCTATGGTCAACACACAGTCAGAATTTGTTTCGGGCAATGTTTTGAGAAGGTCCAATTCTAGATGATCAGAATCTGACTTGAATGTCCACAGTCAATGACACAGTTACTGAAGACATCAGGCTCTGTTGATCTCTTGAAGGCGTATATACAAGATGTTGTGAATTAACCAGCCTGAAGTGATTCTCTTCGAATAGGACTGTCTAAACCTGGAAGTTATAACTCAAAATTTAACAACACTTTTCACAATAATGATTTCATATAACAGCAAACCCGAGATGTTTCCCCCAATTATTTTGATTTGATTAAAGTTTCATTTTAATTTTTCATCAAATAAACCAACTGCTGTAGTACTGTACTGGTAAAGTCATAAAACACTTGCTTAAAGAGGTTAATGATGTTATTAGAAATACGGATCTTCATAAACCTTACTGGACTAAGCTTTATTTAAAAGAATAAGCCAGAAATAAAGGATGGTATGTAAACAAAATGATTTTGTTCTCAAATAACAGTATCTTTGTAGTTACATACAGACTGAAGAAATTCATATATGCTACACATGTACATATATATATATATATATATATATATATATATATATATATATATATATTCAAATGATAGCCATAGATGAAATGTAAAAGGGTTTATCAGTGATCACCAAAAATTGTAATACAGATGGACATTATTCATAAATCCAGACAGTTATGGCATCCAACACTCACCAAAATGGTCTTAAAAATATGCCTGTAAACTAAAACAGTAATCTGTAGACATAAATATAGTGCGAGCTCTCGTCTCTTTGACTCCTATAAGAGTGACACAATTCAACGAACTGCACGGATAACATAAAATGTATAATATAAATATTAACTTTATGAAGTACATAGTAGGACTACTCATTACCTGACTTGTAACTGTAAAATGAGGGATCTGTTCTCATCACTTAACTTAAATCCCACAGCAGCCACATCGACAGTCACCACATGGTCATCTTCTAATGTACAAAATGACAAGAAATATGATTGCAATGACGACCACGCATTTGCAGTTGTACATGTAAGAAATATGTATTTATTTTCTACAAAATCAAATACCAAATTCAGCTACAGCTACAGAACCTGGTATTAATTTATTGCCAGTACAATTATTAGAAAAATATGATGGTTCACAAAGGAAATACAGTAATATTTGTATATGTTTAGAATGTTCTTTCTTTACATTTAGGCACAAAATAGCATGTACACAGCTTAAAATAACCTTCACGTCATTCACCCAAGTTTGCCACTTCCTAAAATTTCGAATGAATCACATACCTAAAACTCAGTTTGTATCCAATAGCACACGTGGCATTACTGGAACATTCTCCAACAATTGCATGTTACTTCAAATGAACAACAAATGGAAACATCCATCAACAATGATGTCGTATCTCATTTAAATACCTCCATATCATGCGCTTTGAACAAACATCTAGCATCCTACCACCAAGGCTCAACTTTCTACCATTGTGTACTCTCCTTATCTTCATATAGGGCCTATATTTCTAGAACTAATTTTTTAAATATCTCCGATGATAGTAACAAACATGGCCAAAATCTCAACATTTTGTGAGTTTTCTCTATTTTGTTCCCCTCTTTTAAAATATTTTATGAAAGGAACTATGTGGTGTTGCTATCTAAATTGGCTACACTATCCTCTCAGTAAGTAATATTTAGTGATACCACATATGTTTTCAGATGCGTTATAAATGACCATTTTAACTGAAGTGAATATGTTCATCAGAAACAACAAAAAAGGGAGATAAACTTAATTAGGACGTCTAATTATTTAAGTTATTATAACACATTTACCCTTAAGTTGTCTAGTTGAAAATTGCAACAGTTTATAATCTAACATCATACAAGATTAGCCTGATACTAGACCATTTTATAATCTATCATCATACAAGATTAGCCTGATACTAGACTAATTCCTTGGGCTGTGTCATTAGTATGATGACTTAATCAGATTCAGACTAATAAATGGCAACAATATTTGCTAACTTTAGTTAGGCTGCTTACGTTAACTAATATCTGTCTTTAAAAACTCAGCAGCCACCACCATATGACAAAATGACAGCAATGCAAGGTGTGTGAGTAAATGAGTGAGTGAGCAGGTATGGTTTACGGTAACGACAGTTGGCACAAATACGTCATTTATTGTTGCCACGTTTTATCTGCGTATTAGTATTGCAATATGCAGAAGGACAGTGAGCCAATTCTAAACCTTGAATCTAAAACAGCTTAATGAATACATGAAGTACATGAAATAAGATGGACAGAGAAATGACATCAGTGGGAAGATACAGCAACTGCAGTAAAACCATGTTTCAAAGTTAATATAAACAGGTGCTACAAAGCCGAAAGGGTGCCATCATCAGAATTATTAACAGAATTGGTGGAGTCTTAAATTTAAGGATTTTTAAGTGTATTTAAAATATAAATCTACAAACACTTTACAACAGTTTGGGATATTTGTAAACTCTGAAAGAAATGAAAATAAATTTCTCCTCTCGTCTTACTGTGACAAAGTATGGAAATCTTCAGAATTATATTTCTCGTTTATGATAATCCATATCAGCAGATGACAGTTAGCAAATGTCATCAAAATACCTCAGTGTTAGGAGACTGCAAGACTATCAGTGTTTAAGACACTGTTTACTAAACTGATTTAATATTGCAATCAAAACAGTTCTGTTTTCAAAACATTTATAAATGAAGAATGCATGCCAGAGCACAGACAGCAAAGCAGTAATCTATTTTAAATGATCAAATTACAAAAGTAACACAACCTCCGATACACTAAAAGCTGAAGAAAATGATGTATGGTCATTTACTAAAGCACAGTTTGACATCTCTTATATTCTAAAATAGCTGTGAGAGGTGAGTCTCCTACCCTTCTGAAGGTCAGGTTTTATCAGAATTTGCAATGCTAATATAGCATGGTATAGCAGCAGAATTGGAACATTAAACTTCCTTTCAAATTCCTGGAAAAACACATCTAAAAAAAATTCTAAAATACCCTTCTTACCTGTTTCATCTGTTACTGTCACAATGCGTGGATGAACAACAGAAACCTGCTCTGGCGTAAAATGCATTTCTGTGATAAGCTTAGAATCGGACAGTGATTCTGTGTAATCCTTCAGGATGTCAACTGGTGCTTCCTAAACAAAAAAGCTCATTAATACGAGTGACTTAAACACTTAATGTTTTATACACTTCAAAAAGATGTAGCTCCATATTGACAGAACTAACAAATCACTAAGTTGTGAAGCTTCAATTATTCAACAACATATATTCCAATAGAAGCATACTACTCAATAGAAGCACACACACACACACACTCACACACACCAAGACTGATAATAAATTTGATCAAAGCTAAAATGACACACCACATTTAAATTAAGTTTATTACGAACAATAAACAGTGACTGAAGTTTTTCTGCACGTCATCATGCCATGCATAGACACACTATGTTAATCTCACAATTTTATCTCACTGATACTCTGTTTTAGGAATTTATCCAGTTAATATCTCTGAAAGAAGCTACATCTATATCAATATTACAGTAAAAAACAAACGCTGTTTTTTATAATCAAAACAAAAGGAGAATGAGCACACAAAAAAAATTGCACCAACTAGAAAATAGACCCAAGCATATGCAGGTGTCTGTTGGGACATAACTGTTTCATGAGATTTAGAAAAAAGATAACAAATTTCAAATTAATTAATTAATTTTAGTGTTCTTAAATGGAAGATATGTTTTATCAAATTACATCATAATTATATTTTCTTCTGTATATAACATAAAGTATACTTACATTTTCACCATAAATTAGATCCTTAATAGCAGAATACTGTTTTGTAGCCATTAGATGTGTTAACTGACTGACAGCCTATAGTGATAAATCATACTAACAATGTATACAAGTTTGCATCATAAATAAGTACACTTCATAAACAATCTGATATAGAATGGGTTTTAAAATACAAGAAAAAGACAACTTTATAAAGCTCAACCTGTTTAATTATCATAAGTAATACTTGTAATAAATACTAATTTGTACACAACACTTAAAGATAAAAAATAATACCAAAACTAGAATACATACATATGAAGCGCCAATGCTAAAGTCATCCAAACTAAAACCCTGGTCAATTTCAGTTTGTATCCTAAAAGTCAACCATTTATTTTTCAGCAATACGAATGGATTTGGTAGGTAAAAGGTTTTCACTTTAGGCTGAACATCAGGCTGACGGTTATCACAATAATGTCTTCTCATAAAAATAGGATACTGATGAGACTGTGTTTCTGTTCCCAGCTTTAACACGTGAGATGACAAGGGAAGCAGTGGATTGGTGCACACATCACTGAATGGCACTCTTATTAATATATTCTTAAATGTCCTAAGTAAATGCATGGTGACACCTGAAATATAAACAATAAATTTCAATTAAAAATAGTTATCAGCGCAGAAGTAGGAACTCTGCATATGTACAGTAGTTAGGAATCCCAATTAAAATGTTAACAGTGTTCCCTTTAATCCTGGCTCTGGTCTGACCTGATTAATTGATAGTTCAATGCAAATACAAATTTATTCAAATATTAAAATAACTAGTGCTTTTTCTATGCAACATACTGATATCGTTTTTCACAATGTCTGTTCAAAATTTCTTATCCAAATGTTAGATTTAGGTGATGATTTTTTTTATCCTAAACCACTGTTCTGTAGAGAACAGTGTGAATACAAGTCCCAACTGAACTCGGGTCATCCAGTCATACACTATTGGAGGTGCTTGTGCATATCTGTAAATAATAATTTCTATTAATAATATTAATAATAGGTTTAATAATGCACCAATGCCAGATTGATGAACACTCTCTTTCTTTTTCTACATGAGTGTATTTTATTATTCTCAACCACCTTAACGGAATTATCCACAAGAAAAGGGAAGGATACGAATAATAGTAATAATAAGTTGCCTCAGTGGATAATGTTTTAACTCTGTAACTTAATAATAGGCATGTTTATAGAACAATT
Organism: Paralvinella palmiformis; assembly: GCA_025642065.1. Taxonomy (NCBI): domain Eukaryota; kingdom Metazoa; phylum Annelida; class Polychaeta; order Terebellida; family Alvinellidae; genus Paralvinella; species Paralvinella palmiformis. Next base: position 863,289 of record JAODUP010000196.1, on the reverse strand, counting down.
TTTTAACTTCAATGTATAACTGTATACAGAGTTAATCCACGAAAATTTCTCATTAGTAAACAATTGATGTTTGCATGAACACACACACACCGAGCTGCCAGAGTCTATAGGATGAGAATAATGAAAAAGGACAAGAGTGAGCAATTTACAGACCTAATCTTTACTATGAATCGTAGTAAGGATTAGGTCCGTAACATCATAGTATGATGTAAGGATGCTGGCTTGAATATAATTTTTCTGGGAGCTGGCTGTAAATTTCAAGTTTTCATTATCAGCAAAAATACTGGATGCCAGTTATAGTTTTTATTCTGAATTTATTAGTGATTGAGTTTCTTATTATCTGCAGTGTAATAACTTCATAAAGATAAGAAAAGACTTTAATTAACATTTGTCTAATTATAGCTTCTATAGAATAGAAGATTTATCTAAACCATAGTCTTCTTTTGATTAAAATAGTATGGGGTTGTGATGTAGCTTCTCCAGGTTTATCAGTGAAATATAATGGAGTATTGTTGTGTGGTGCAGGTTACCCACAAATAAATCAGTGAGGATTTTAATCATATGGTAACTGCAGTGAAGAAAGTTTGTTCAGCAGACTTTTCACAAACACACACATACAGAGAGAGAGAGAGAGCACTAATCAGAAATATTGCTGTTAATACAGATCACACAGCAATGGACCAATCCCATACCTCTATAGCCTAGTGGGTAAGAGCATGGGACTGAGGTTCGAATCCTGACCGTGGCACTATAGTAGGAGGAGTTTTTCATCCAACCAGATAACTACGAAGGATTTCTCCACCGAATATGCCATACATTGTAAATTTATTTAGAATTAGTCTCCACAGTGAAGCAGTAAATTACAGACTGTATGTGTCTCCCTCATTTGAGCCACGGCCACATAAAATAACTACCATTTTGGCGATTATTATAACTGTATTGAGTCGGTTTTCTGGCTCACTCGTGGAGCAAAACATTTAAGTTTAACATGGGATTAGGTGGAGTAGTTGATAGATCTGTTCCATTTATTCTTTGTAATTTTTCAGACACACTAACACATACTAATTTATGCTCAGCATTTACTAGACATTTAAAGCAAACAAGAAAAAAACAATCATGTAGATGCCATTGAAAATATAATAATTAAACATAGAAAAGTACATTATTATTATAACAGGTTTAAATTATAATGCATAAGATTTAGAAGGCAATAAATTACAGCCCATGTCAAATATGACTGGTCACATTGAGCTCATTTCTTTTGTTAAATTTTACTTTTATTATTTATTAAATAAAAAATAAACGATGATCAAGGGTCCGTGATTATGTGTCATTGATAAAGGTAAATTAACTTTGGAGATACATTAATTGTCAGATTAAACAATATTTATTTGACAATACATTAATAATAATCCATTTGATGATAGGTTTGTTGTTAACCATGACTGTGAATATGTGTCTATGTACACCATTTCTGTGACATTATCACACAAATCGGTAAATATTTTGAAGCAAATATGTTTTTTGGTAAAGATGCTATTGACTAATTGGTATAAAATAAAAATATGCATTTCAGAGCTATTAACTTATCTTTATCATAATCCTTGACCATGAATATGTGATTGTAGACACAACTTGTATTTGATTATCATGCATGCTGTCAGAGATATTGAAGAAAATAGGTTTTGCAATAATGGCTGGGCTAATTTGCATATTTAGAATAAATGTATATGCTAATAGTTCCTAACAGTGTTTGTTTGACCTTGAAAACATACACCATTTTTGTGAACGTATCATACATACTTTTGACAATATTGAATAAAATTGATTTTTCGATAATGGGCACACTAATTTGCATATAAAAAACTTTCCCCAAGGCTGTGAGTATGACAACCAAACTGGATTTCATCAGTGACCCCCATGCGATGATAAATCCACAAAAAAAAATTATACTACAGAAAATTCACAGGTTCACCATTATAACCATAGGAGCTGCAAATGGACTGTTAAAAGATGTGATTAAATGCAAATAAAAGATCTAAATAAAGCGTGCAATCAGATTAAAAACATTTACTTTATGCAATGATCATGACAACTACTGAACACATTTAAATATGAACATACAGGGCATAAACTGAGCTAACAGTTCTTAATATTTCTTTTGGTGTGGTATTCCCCTCTTTGAATGCATCCCAAGCAGTTGTGATGTGTTCCTGATCAGACCTTGTCTTTTTGGTGCCGGTTGTGTCTGATTTTGCCATCAGTGATGAGCTGTGCTTGGATCTCAATCGTGGTCACTTCTGTATGCATGACAGAGAGCATCATCTCTTCATTACTTGCTTCCTAGTACTGCTCCATTGTAATGTTTGTGCCACAGTGAATGAGACACCACTTGCCACAGTAATTTATTCAATGACACATGATAAAACCATACCATGACATTGAAGACAATCTGTATTTATTAAGTGGGACAGCATGTGGGGCGAATCATCCGATGGGGCAAAATTTCAATGGGGCAAGATGTCTTGAAATGCGTGGGGTGGTCTGTTCGATGGGGCAAAATGTCTAGTAGCCATTTACATGGGAACTGGACTACTCGCCCTTGATTTCATTCACACTGCAGTTAATTTTGCCCCATTTTATATTCGCCTTCGGAAACCATTGTCCTCAATTTTATTTGCCCTCAGTTAGTTAAAATACAAGTTAATACCAAATAGATCAAATACAATGTATTACCAAATAGTCAAAATACAATTTATTTCCAAATAAAAAACATAGATTGACAAGAGCAGCAAAATATATAAAAGAGTATAGAGTAGCAGTTTAAATCAATGTCCATGGTTTGTAATTCTTGCTGACCTCACAGAGTATAGCTCCTTTATATCAAATGTTTTCGCAACATAACCTTCCCAAAATGCAAAGATTCAATTTTTCTTTGCCAGTCAACTGTGCTTGCATATCCACAAAACTGGCCTTTTAGTGGAACAAGTTAACCAGCTGGTAGAATAGCAAGTTGTGTTGGTGGATTCGTTGGTGACAGCCCTCACAATCATTATTTGTTCAGATACCACAGTTAAACACAGACTGCATGCTGGAGGCCAGATGGTGCTGTGTATCTATGTGTTCAAAATGTAACAAGCAGTTGATGCAGTAAGTGGCATATTGGGAAGGTGAGGGTGTGAAGGGCAAGGATGGTTGCAAATACAGGCTGGATTTGTTCAGCTGGTATGAAGGGCAAACAGAAGAGACTCTGGATGAATTTATGTGTTTATTTGTTCTTCATGTAAGGGGATTACGTCCGTTTACCATATATATATATATATATAATATATATTGATAATTATTATATATCAACTGATACATGTTGTTTTCATTTTGAAAACAGGCTGTTTTTGGTGCGATGTCTTTGCAATCTGTGCTCATGTACCGTTTTATCACATCAAGTCAAGAATGTCAAAAAATCTATCCAAATTAAATCAGTCTACATGATTATTGTTTATACTATAGTAACAATATCAACTTATTATCGCTCATTTAATGCTAACAATTACGATATGTTTAAGCATCTTCAGTCTATCACCACCTGATTCTGAATCTGATAAGCATACTTGTTATACTTCGTTAAGATACGTCTAGAATATTATTCGAATACAAAAATTATTTGTACCTGATATACATTCATGAAATAATGTTAAACGTACTTCGTGACAGAGGCGCCCCCTTATAGTTATCGTGGTACCTTAAGAAGTCCCCAGATGGCACACCTAGCAGACTGATCAGTCAGTGATCGAATGGGTGAGTTTTTGTTTAGACTCGGATAAGTGACAGAGGGACGAATCCTGGGTAGGCAGCCGACAAAAATAGATATGAACTGAATGCGAATCATACCACTACCAGACTGATCGGTAGATTTATTTTTAATGAGCCAAGCTTAAAATTTCCAGACACCGAAGACCGCGAAGTGATGTGATGTTCGAGTCAGTGAGTAGACGTCCTTTAGATTTCCTATACTATAGTCTACTATAGACTAAGTATAGTCTAGTCTAATAATATTCAGGAATTTAAATGTTAATTTCTTTTGTAAGAAATGTTGCTTCACTTATCATTTTCTTATGTACTTAAATAGAGATCTAAATATATTTTGAAATATCTGTTGAATTATTTATAGAGTGAATTAATCTACATAATTATATGGTAATTATGTACAACCTGGTATACTATATATAATATAGTCACAAATATATAATACATACACTGTATTATAGATCTATATGGTCATTAATTTTGATGAGAACTTTGTTTTGTATGTGCCCATAAATAACTATGTTTACATGCAAATAAAGTAGACATTCAGTTTTTGATAGGCACATGCTTCCCATATCTGACCACTTTAGATTGTATTAATATTTTTTTATATTTCAACTATCGTGTATATGATGAGACCTGGCACAGTTTTTAGGTTTCACTAAAAATATTTTTGGGGTTACACCATTTTAAATGCCTCTAATTATGCTGCTTTTGGAATCATGCTTAATTTTAGCCCTGTCTGGATGTTAACTAATTGGCACAGAGACATGAAGCGTTCAGAGCTGAAAGCTGTATCATAGATCTATTCAAAACTGCAATAAAAGGATGCCAAAGTATAAACCTGTGAATCTAAAATATAACTTAAAAGCTACCTATACATACATATATTGTAACAGTTTGCTAACATCAACAAGTGACAAAACTAGCATGCACTGTATTGATCATGAGAATGTCAGGCAAAAATAAAAATTAAGTTCATTAGTCTTAAAATTAAGTTTGTCTTAACCAGGTCAACCCACAAAAATAGCTCTGCCAAAGTCTTTTACCTCTTAAAAAATTTAAATATGTGACAACGACCTTGACAAAATTATAAACTGTTTTGAGAAATTCTTCAATACCTTGACTTGAAAATGTACATTAAACATTTTGATATCATTGGTAATTTGTTTCCAGTTTTTATGAAGAATGAAAATTGTCTCGAGTCTGAAAATATGCATATTTAAAAAAATAATTTTAGTATAGAAGGAAACATAGCTAGAAATTGTCTTAACCGAGCTAGGACACAACTTTCAGCCCTGAAAGTTTCATGTCTCTGTGGCAATTAATTAAAAGATTATCAGGGTTCAGAGGGCTAAAAACTAAGCACAATTTTTGCACTAAAAACTGTGCCAGGCCTCATTATATACATGGTAGTTGATATATATAAAATTTAATACAATCTGAAGTGGTCAGGTAGGAACTTTTTAAGACTTTGGTCCATTTTATATGGAATGACCCATATATATATATTTATATATATATTATATATATAATGTAGTATATAAAATGTAGATCAGTTTTAATGTCAACATTTTATTGATAACTTCATCTCAGTTACTGATTTACATTAGCTGTATAACATTATTCATAATAAAATAAACATTACTATGAAGTATACCCATACATAAAAGCATTCACTTGTGACAAACGATTGTACAATTATTGTCATAAGGCTACGTCCATCTTTAAAGACAAAGCATATACATGTAATGTATAAACAAATACTGAAGTAGAAGATACACACAACAATAAAATAGATAATAATTAAATATTAATGTATATGCATTAGATGCATAGATAACTAGTTCTCATATCTGATAATAAGCTGCCAATAAATGCCACTAGAGGAAGAACTAATAGGTTCGCTCTTGATCCAGCCAAAAACCTCCACCCTATTTTAGGTTGTTGTTCACTGCAGTCATGAACCAATCAGGTAGACATTGATATACATACTGGATCTGCTAAGCAGCAGCTCTCACTTTCTGCTTGAAATCTTTCGGATATGGACAAATGGTATGTCAACAACCAGCCACCCAGATGCAGAACCCTCTGCATAGGCTTGGCCAAACCTGCAGGGAGAAACCAATGAAAATTGAAGCTCTCTACTTAAAAATGGGTGGATAAAAACACAGCAAGTATGCATAATCTGCCACAGGTGCAGCAAGACTTCTCTACACATTGTTCACATGCCAATACTTGCCTTACATGTAGATGCATCATTACTGGTGTGCGCTCATTAACGAACTTGACACCAAATGCAGCCACTTCAACAACAACCGCTTTTACACCTGATAAGATAATATTGGCAAAATAAAACATGCACAGCATACTTATGTCATAATGTCATTCCTTTTTACTATTGTATGCTCAGAGGTGCTAGTCCATGCATATTAACTATATACTTCGATGGGAGTAGTTATCATCAATTATTATAATCAGGTGTACAGTTAAAAGAGTTCCCTCACAACAAGACATCAACATTTGTCAATACAACAGTTTCCCATAAAATATCCTAGTCAATAATAAAAATTAAATATTAATAGAATAATAATGAACAGAATAGAAATTACTAACATAACGAGCAACTTAAGTTGAGAAGATGTAGATGATCTGTAATTTACTGTTTCTATAATAATAATCTTAATACCGGTAATAATATAAAATTTTCATATTCCCCTATATAATCTGTAAGATGATTTATCTGGGGCAATTAACAAGGTAGATAATATATCTAGATGTTGCAGATTTATATCCTTTTAAAAATATTTGTTTAAACACATACAGCTAAATACGTAGCGTATTCAGATGAGATAAGCTGAAATAAAAAGTTATATGAACCAATTCAAAATATATTTAAGATCTGGCATTTTCACAAGAAAACTCCCTTTATTATTTATAGTGCCATGGCTGGAGAATGATCCCCGACATTCTGGACACCATGATCATGAGTAGAGTCTCATCATACTCCCCCTATACAGGCATTCCAGTCTTTTATGAAAATTAGAATACACCCTGGCAGAAGTAAGAAAGTACTAAATGAAATAATATTTTCTACAGCTAAATACTGATATAGCATGACAAATTACAAAGAACTGATACAGGTAAGCTATAAATGAATTTAGCAACTTGTAACAGTAAATTTGATGGCTGGACTTGTAAGAAAGGTATTTGTTTCCTAGAAAATAAACAATAAAATTGAAACACATGAGTAAACATCCAATAAATAATGACCATCCTGAGTTAGAGTCTCCAAGATGTTTGGGTCCATCACAGAAATTTCATCTGGCTTGAAATCTACATGCTGCACTAAATCTTGATCGAGAAGTGATTCTACATACTCTTGCAGAAAATTAACTGGCTCCTCCTAAAAAATAAATTTATGTTCAACTCACATCAAAAAGTCACACACACAAACAGAGAGAGAGAGATAAAGAGATCATGATAGCAACTGCTTAACCATAGAATAACATTTGCTTAAACAATGCTGACAGTGGCTATGGCTGTTAATCGCATATCATAATATCGTTGCTAGCATTCCATTCATAACAAATATTATAACTCAACATTTACTAGTTAAGGCAGCAAGGAAAAGTGTTAAAGGGAATATCATACTCACACTGTTACCATACGTTAGCTCTCTCATCTTTCTGTATTGTCTGGTAGCTAAAAGGTGGCTTAATTTACTGAAGGCCTGTAATTTAAATCAGATTTATTAACGAGAGTTTCTCATTAGACCACGTCAAGGTAAATCATTACCCAAGATTTAATCCCAGCACTCCTATCGTAGATAATTAATTATTTTCTTCATAGACCGTTCAAGATATTACTTACATATTTCACATCTGTAGCAAAATTATCAAGCCTGAAGTTCGGATCAATATCCTGGTTGATTCTCCTGATCATCATTTTGTTCTTCATCACTCGGAATGAATTCGCAAACTGTAATATCTTCATTGTGATTCCTTTTATCAGATGGCTGAGATGGGTGAGCTGTGAGTAGAATCTAACTGGCTCAGTGGAGAAAACATGAACCAGTGAAGGACATCTTTTCTGAGGACTGACAGAAATCATTCCCTGCTTTAGATATGCACACTGGGATCTGGATCCTAGGAGCAGCTTTCGAAAAAGACCCACACAGTTCATGGCTAGAATGTATTCATCATCATAAACCTTCCACTCCACTATGTCTGACATAAAAAAGAGACTGGATGAATTTCAAATCATCTAAATAAAACTCCATACAGAACATGCATCAACAACTAGAATAACACCACATATAATTTTGTTTATTTGTAGATATTATATAAAAATACTATTTTTATTTGAGAATTGTTCATCTGTTTATTCACGTTTTAAAGCACACAGTAACATTTGTCCTGCTGATAATAACATGCTCCGTATTCTGTACTAATGTGTCTGATATTATATAAGTAACTAATCTTTTATATACATTTGTAGTAACTCTTCTCAGCAATCCTCCCCCCCGAAATAGTATTAGCAGTATAACAACTCAAACACAAATAGGACTCATGTATTATATTTTATTAAGCTGTAACAGTTACCAATGATTATGAAAGAAGTGGCGAAATATTTTTATCATCCCAATTCCTGAATATATTTTGTCATTATGTGTTAGGCCATGTTTATATTATAAGTTTAGTAAAAAGGTGCTTATACAAAAATCTTGATCTATACTACATTGTTATACAGAGAAATACATAATATTAATGAAAATAATAACAAATAAAATTATTATTAAACCAACTTTTAGGGTGCATACATATCAAATATTAAAGGTAGCTTTTAGTTTTGATAGTGAATGGACTTTTCAGACATGTGCCTTTTAGACTATGTAAGTAAGTTTATTTAATAATGAACTCATCGACTAAACATAACACAAACACGCTATATGCAACTTATTATTCCGGTAATCAATAAAGTTATAAAAGTTTATTTAATAATAAATACATATAAATATAAAAAATTAATATATACAACACATTAAACTCCCCACTTCAAATATAAAATGTATTATATTCACATGATAGGCGATCTTCACACAAATTACAAAGTTGTCTCCTAGATGTGCATCTTAAAAAAAGCTACATGAACATGTTTTTTTACAGTTTCTGTTATGCATGGATGATAGAAGCACAAAACATTTATTAATGTGACATCAGTGTAATTCATGACATGAACACATCCACAAGAAAGTTTTAAAATATGCATTAAAGGAACAGTTAACCTTCATTTCCAAATTTCAGGACTATTACAAATACACTCACACAGGTTGTAAATGATATCAATATATGAACATGATCAAACACATATTAAATAATCCTGTTTAAATTACTGGTTAATCAACTATTAATGGTCTGAGGACACCACCGTTTTGAAACCAGACACAGACCGGATGCTTCTAAAGTCACATAATAGAAGCTGTTTGTATTAGCCACTTATAACTATGTAAACAGGAATCAGCCAAACAGGGATTGTTTTTAACAAAAGCATATTTACGAACATTACAGCATAGTTGGTCCAAACAGCCTTATATGTTACTGAAATAGATAAAGAAAGCTATATGGTGAAATACCTTAAGAAGATTGTTTTGTACTCTTGGAACAGAAAGCATATACTGAGCTGCCAGATTTATGTAAATGAACAGCATCAGTTAGTAGTCGTTACGTTGAACATGGAGCCAGGTAAGGTTACAAGGATGACCATGCCAGTGCATCTGTGACCTGATTTGATCAGGATGATTACATAATCCTTTTGCCATCTGAGGTCAGAACATGATGGCCCATTTAGCCTACCATGTGCACAAAAGTGGCTGTAAAACACCAATCATCATCATCGTAAGAACATTGACTAGTTACTTTTATAAACATTACACATTTAAATCATAATATTTTAGAATGAACTGTTGCTTTACAGAATTGCAATATTTCTATTGTATTGTTTATTTAAGTGTCATATTCCAAAGTGCATAGGTCCAATATTTGTTGGTAGACTCATCTGTGTATTCCTGAAATTATCATTCATCAAATTTCATTTGAATGTGTATTCTTGATCATCATTGATGGTTGATGTTTTACGGCCACTTTTGTGCACAAGGTAGGCTAAATGGGCCGAGCGACTTCCAAAGGTAATGAGATGAAGTGAAATACAAAACAACCTTCAGATATGCGCATGCCGGGATTCGAACACGGTGGGAGTGATCTGTGGTCCAGCACGCTACCGCTAGACCACAGAGGCGCCCTTTGATCATCATTGAACTCTAGCTTGTATATAATAGAGTATTCCAGAACTTGGCAAGTTGTTATGAAAATACATTCTCTCCTTGAATATCTAATGAACATTATATAATCGGACAGTGCTGGCTCTCTGAATCCAGTGATCTGCCATGCAGCAACAACGGTGTGATGTATGATGGGAAGAAATTGTCAACAAACTTCCATGTCACTAACATTATCTAATATTCACATAGTAACTGTGATGCTTTGCAGATACGACACATATAGGGATTATCCAGAATATGCATGGTGTGTATATGATGTGTGATTTGATCAAACTACTGTGGAACTACGATATTTGTTAATTACATGCATTATGTAGCTTCATATGTTTAATCATACAGAAAATAATAAAATTGAATACTAAATAAATCATTTAATCATGGATTGTTTATTCCATATATGCTAATTAAATATTTGTAACATAAAACTTGGCCTAAATACGAAAACTCTACGGGGTGAAAAGTTTTAGTCCGAAGAAACCTGTGTTACGTCCGCCCATTGTTACCATACTACTAGATAGATCTAGTACTCTAAAATAACGCAGTCTTAAAAAGTACATGAATTATCTCATTACTGGAGATTTAACCTTACTCTTATCAAAGAAGGAAACTTCTAATAAATAATTAGGAAAATTATACTAGTTATAATGATTGACTCGTCGCAATCTAAAAACATGGTAAATAGCCTTCACCTTTGCCCGTTTGTGACGTCAGTGTGTTTTGAATGACTATTATATCGCCCAATATTGTAAACTCTCATACTGTATACCATAATCTGCTCTGGGCTTATGTCGGTATATGATATTCGTGACGTTTTAGAATGTTAAATATAACAGTAGACTGTTATATGTGTTTAATTAATTTAATCTTGCTTTCACTAGATTTGGCCCACTATTGATTCGTCCCCATTAACTCGGTACACGATAACAGGTAATTTCGTCACTACTCCAGTTCGTCTCTAAAAGTAAAGGGGGCTATCATATACGTGTGAACCATGCAAAATAGTCGTGTTCCCAACTGAACCGTCTAAAGTATGCCTACAACAGTGTCATGTCTTGACATTTCCCCCATGTCTCATCTTGCATCCACGGATTAATCCTATCACAGCAATGGAACGTTCAGTGCCAAATCTGTTACTAATGCTCGAAGTGTACACAATAGCATTCATGGCTCCAGTGGGCGAGACCATTTGACAAATTCTCTTGGGTTTGTTTACGCCATTTAGAAGAAGTGAGCCCATGCAACAGATTGGGACTGTAGAGTCCGAAATGCAACTATCACGTGTAAGGCTAGCTGAAAGAACATTTTTTTCCTTGGTGCTGTTGAACATTCACATCCACCAACTCTCAGCATAACTGAAGTTTCTCGGGTCAGAGCCAAAATAAAGCAGAGGCCCAGCTATACCCATTTATTCCAGGCTCCCGAATTGTGGAATCAGCACTCCATGAACATCTGCATCCAGAGACTCTATGCCCATCACTACTGAAACCCATGGCTTTAGTTTGAACAAATGTAGCAGGGTCAGCTTTTACATTATAACTTTAATATTATTTAGTGTGATTATTTCATTCATTATGATTATGGTCATGTTGATCATAATGGATACATAACCGAGTAAGTCATACCAGACGAGTCAACGACCGTTAACAATTCAAATAGGATATTGCGCGCGAAACGAAAAAAAATGTTTTAAAAAGAGACACGTGTTTTACGGTTCGTGAAATTGACACAACGAAGACGCTGAATGACGGGAATGTAGTTAACATTTAATGCTCTGTGTTCTAGTTTTCTTCTCACTTCTCAGTACTGATATACATAAATGGAAAAGAACTGCTCCTATCAGAATAAAGAAGTAATTATAAATAAGGAAGTTGTGTGATTAACTTTAAAGAAGTGCACGAACCAATTAGGAACTCCCACACAGACAAAGGCATTCTAGTAAACCAAATCATCCCTCATCACTGGATTTTGAATTAAACAAACCTGGGATCTTAGATGGCTTTTTCATTGCACATATCGATGTCGGAACTGCACCAACCATGAGACGTCAATTGATGTTTGCAAAAGCTCGTCAACTGGAACTCTTGGCACTGGCAAAATGTTGGAGTACCGATGGAACATTTTGCCACTATCCCCATAACATAGCAGCAGGCTCTCAAAGCTTACAGCATCTCTCGGGATTTCATTGCGCTTGCTACACAACTTCTATCTGCCCCTTCATCTTCTGTTTCAATTGATTGGGTTTTCTTAAAATTTAGTTACATATACCCGGCACCACACAGTGAGGAATAGGTTAAGTGTTGAAAAGTCACCAAAGCTATTGCTTTGCTTTGGTATATTAAAGACTAAAATGGAGTTGGACTACTAGTATTAAATGTGAATCATTATGATCAGACATCGTGATATTTTTATATGTGCATTTATTTTAATGTAATTATCAATATTAATGTGTATTACTATTAGTGACAAATATTTGAAAATAAGATCATATCCCAATTCTTCAAAAACTACACTGGCTACCTGTCAGACAGTGTATGCATTTCAAGATTTTATTAATAACTTTTACTAATAAGAAATTATATGGCACCTGAATACCTGGGTGTACTGGCGTCCATTAGAAAGTCATCCAAAAAACTCCGGTAATCCAGTCAGATTGTAGGTGCCTGTGTTTCGGCTCAAGTCATATAGTGATTGTGCCTTAGGTGTTGCAGTCCCCCACGTTGTGGAATAGGTTACCAGCAGATATTAGAAATGTGTCGTCTCTTGAAAAATTTTAGTCCGTTCTAAAAACACACCTTTTCAAGGTAGCTTTAGAAGATGAATAATAATTATTGTTTAAATCTCTTTTACAGACATAATATTTCAGGCATTATTATATTACATATTATTTGTATGGCACATTTGAATGGCTCCTGCTAGTATAAGGGTGCTTTATTAAATATACATTATTATTTATGTGTTGTACAGCCCTGAATTATTGCTACTGGTAATGTAATATTGGGTGACAGATAACGATGGTAATCATATTCAGTGGTGTATTTTAAAACATACATGTACAAAAAATGTTTCATTACTTGTACATATATATATATTTCCAAATATGAATTGTGTATATTTTTAAACTGTCACAATAAATGTTGTATAATAATAATGGCCGATATGGCTGCTTTTAACGTGGCTGAATACCTGTACTTCAAATGAGGGAGACGCATATGGTCTGTAATTTATAGCTTCCCCGTGGAAACTAATTATAAATAAATTTTAGTCTGGCTGGATGAAAAACTCCTCGTACTATAGTGCCACAGCCGAGGCACGAACATGCAACCTCTCACACAGATTGACCATAGACATAGGTCAATAGTCTCATGCTCTACCCATGAGGCCAAAGATATACAAAACATATATTGAGTTGTCCTGTTTAATCCAGTGAAATGCTTTAAAATTTTCATAATGAATTAATCCAGGTTATTCAAAACTTGTCTTGAAATGGCCTTATTTAATAGGTATAATAACATAATACTCATTTAATATTTACTAATAAAGATAATAAGTGGTTAATATTTACTAATAAAGATAATAAGTGGGCTGTTTTCACCTATATTTTTTCATGGGATTCAATAGTCTGAATCAGAAGTAACCACATCCATGTATTATTATAGATATGAAGGTGGCTCTATATGCTAACAAAGAAGACTGAGATAGTTTTATATTGTTTACAAAAGATCCTTTATTAGTAAAGTAATATAAATATGGTTAGCATTGTTCAAGTATTTAGGTTTATTAAACTACTATGTTACTGTAAGATGGTATATTATTTACATTGCTAGTAAATCAGTTACCAGTATTTGTCCATCTACATTTCAGTTATTATTTACGAAATATTTGCTCCCAAATTGTGATTATGCCAAATGGCTTAACTCATCCTTTTCTAGTATATTTTAATGTACTACAGATGGTGCCTCTTCCAACATCCTATTATCTTGGTATTTCAGTTCACTGATAGCCCTACACTTCAACAATGTGATGTTCAACGTGTTTAAAAATCCCAAGCAGAAATGGAGCCTTTCCTGAGACAAGTATCACTGATATGTCAGCATCATGCAGACACTGACAGTGACACACAAGATGACTTCCCCCCCCCCAAATGTTATGTTTTTATTTACCTGTGGGTGTGGTTACTATCATGGGTGGTGATAGCCTGCATGTGACATGTTGTGTATGTGGCTGATCATCTTGTTATACTTCATACTCTAACTTTGTAGTTCCAACCAAAAACTTTGAATATATATATATATATATTTGTGGTTTTTCTACCCAGAACATTGCGATACAAAACGATCGTCATAGAATAATTCGTTTGAAAAGCAGACTGTTAAAACAATCACACTGTTCCACCCGAAGTGTGAGGTACAATCAAAGAAATATTTATCAGAATCATAATTTTTAGAAAAAACAAACATAACATATTTTTGTCTTTGTTACAGACAAGAAAGTTTACCTTAGGTTGTTATAGTTCATTTCTTAGAGAACCTGCCCAACAAGATGGGAAATGGTGTTTTTGGAACTATACACATTACAAAGATGATACTACAACCCATAAAATCTTTGAGAACCTTCAGGGGTTATGAAGACCTCTAAATGTCCAAATTTGATACTTCTTTCTTGTATTTGGATATGGTTGCTGGAGCCAAAAATGAAAATATGTTAAGATTTGAAAGTTCATGTTAAGGTGTGTGTTCCTTATTACTACCTATAGCTGCTAGAAATATACCAATTTATGGAATAAAATAAATGTGATGAGGGGCAAATTATTGAAACATAAAAAACACCCCTCACCAAGAAAAATCTCTCACTGGATAATGTTAAAAAAATTAGTCTTAAAATAATTTTGTTGATTAAACACCTACCAGTATTTTAATCAACAAAATTTGGACCAAGATGAAATATAAAAATCTGCTCTAAAATTTGTGTTTTAAATGATAATGACGTTAATTTATAAATATTTTAAAATATTAAATTGCTCTTTTTCTTCACTAGACTGCTTCACGTCTTAGTCCAATTCCATATTGTTGTGTTAGATAAATAGGTATTGTATGAATGTACAAATCTGCACTAGAAAGTTGACTCTCGCCTGATAAAAACTTTAAATGTAATATAATATATATTAATTATATCCTATGTACTTGTGTCCTCTGCATTTCATATTTTGTTATTGGTCACCAAATTCGAGTAGAAATTCAACTTCAATATGGACTGCACGTGGAAACATACAGAAACATTTCTTTACATAAGCAATTACAACGCATAGTACTCAAAATGAGTATGTGAGTTTTAACTGATATTGAATTTGTGTTGGTTCAACTAAACAGCTCTTTGGTGATGCTAGATTTAGACACGCATCAAAACCTTATTTCCCAGTTATGTTTACTATTAAATATCTAAATCATGTAGAATACAAAATGTACTTTATACGAGAAATATACATTATAATGGTGGTACTAGAGTGTGTGTTGTCAAACCATTAAGATATTATGAAGCTAAGAATAAAATTAAAGATTTTACCACCACCTGTAAACAGTTTCAATTGGCTTACAACTATTTTAACCTACACATTATTAAACAAACAAAATAGACGTTTAAAGATTTTTATTAACAAAGCAGATGCATTAAAACAGTAAAATTCAACAAGACAAATACACTACTCTAGAGCTGCCAGCATCAACAAAAAAACAAATAAAGTGACTATGAAAAACAATGTTATTGCATATGTAAGCGTTGTGTTCATTTCATATTCTAGTTCACTAAATCCCCATTTTTGTATCTATGCGTGCAATAATCTTAATAATGACAGTGTCAACAGACAGAGTCATACAGCGTGCCACCAAAATGAACCAACAGAAGTGTGAAAAACACTTCCTGATAATATTATTCAGCAATGGCAATACAGTTTTCAGTTGTTCATGTGAACAGCGTTGACATTCTAAAATTAGTCAAAAATAATTAGTCAATATTATCATGGTTTTTATAGCTAGGTGAAAATCTATGCCTTTCAAATGTTGTGTGGGTGTGTGTGTAATATTTGTTTGCTACAAGTTTATTATGCTCACACATAAAAATCATGTTAGAAAGCTTGCAAGATACATGCTAAAATTATCATATCATACCAAAAATAGCTACAGTAGTTTAACAACAAACATGAACAACACATATCTCAAGCTGTAGTAACAAAGCTTTTGAACAAATTTAAGATGGATTCAGTCATTTAACAAACCTTATTCTGGACTTCTCAAAGTAGTGGAAGAAAAAGTCACCACGGAGATGATTAAAGCTAGTTTCAGAAAATAAATTTGATGGAATGCCTCTGAACTGGATCTAACTAAGAATTCAGTTGATAAAGTTCTTTATGTACATTTAATCCTTCATCAACATTCGGAAAGATAATAAAAATGAGTTCTAAGAATATCTAACTTGAAGCTCATGAATTTGACTAAACAGGGTACCAAAAGGTACCAATTCACATTGTCAAACGGAGAGCCGAATCATCAACTGCATCTATAAATGCTAATTTACAAATAATATAGTATATACGTTCTGAACTTGGCGATATCCACACAAATTAGATAATATACCCTGTTTACAATAAAATACTTATATAAATTCTGAACTTGCAGAGCAATGAACACATTTCAAGATGTAAACATCTAGTTATTGCCACTTACTCATGAGAGTGAAAACAAATGTCGCATGACATGAGGTTATTGAAAATAGAGTGCCAAGAAGCAGTTAATATATATATATATATATATATATATACTTGATATGTTCCCAATTGTTATTCATCAGCAATCTACAAGGACAACTATTAATTATCAATGACGGACAAGAAACACACTTTATGCAACTTATATGGATAACATAAAATTCAGGGTGATAACTATTAATCTGATGTTGTGCCGAGGTATATATTGGTTTATTGCCGGAAGTGAGTATACATGTTAATGAGGTTCATTTCTGTTATATAAACAGATAACAGCCAACGATAAAGTGACATTATATAAGCACTCCTGTGCCACTATATAACAACAAGTGACTGACAATACCTGTACAGCTCTAACAAGTAAAAATGATGACTGAAATTTTATCTTTCACAAAAATATTTATGCTCCCACCAGATGAACGTGGATAAAGATGTGTGTGTGTGTATATAATTATAAACAAACGCAAGCACATGAATAGATCCGATATATCACTAAAGCAAGCAACCAACAGCTACTCTTGAACACTTTTCTTCTCTTGATCCATTTTTGAACTAACTAGGATGTGCTCCATGTATGTTTCTACAACTGATCGTTTCATAACCTGTTTCTTCTGCTCTGCATGTCCAGTAGCTATCTGTTTACTGACATGAGACTTGTGCTGCACAAGGCTGTCTTTGCTAACATCTCTAGCTGAAGGCTGACCATCTTCCTGCTGCATTCCACCTGATGGCATGTGACTGTCTTCACTCGCGTATTTTGTTGACGATTTTCCTACAGCCTGGTCGCAGTATTTGGAGCTGTCTTCCAGCATTGCTCCATCCAACTGCCCAGTTCCACTCGCTCCCTCCACTTCCATGTATAAGTGTTCCCCAAAGTTATCTTTAATGATCTCCACATCTTCTCCTACCTGTGTGGCTATAGTACGTGCTGCCACCCAGACAAGGCTTGAAGTAGATGACACTTGGACTCCAACAGTACGAACCTTCTTTGAGCAAGCATAGTACAAGGGAAACATGTATGGCCTGTAGAACAGAAATATAACCCAGTAATTCATACCATAGTTATTTGGAAATAATTTTAAAACTTTAGGTCTGTCTTTATTTCTTCAGTACCTATGTTTTAATTAGATAATGGCTCTTTAAAAAAAATTTAATATGCGATTTTATTACTAATTATACCATTATGTTTATTATATTGAAACTGCTACACTTAAAAGATCTAGTTATATATAAAACTCTTTTATTGATACCATCATTAGTACTTACTCTTCCCAATAAGCTGCCAATGAGTAAACAAATCCAGCCAACATGGCAAGTAGTAATCCCGCCTGAGAGGTATCTCTGAACAGGAAATATTAACATTGTAAATAATACCATCGCATCAATCACCTTCATAACTGGACTACCCCATCCAAATAACACTTCAAACTTTCGCTAAATCTAGCCAAATTGAAAATCTAAATTTCCCTGGAAATATACTAGCTGTGTAACGCTTGATTTTACCACAAAACTAGACAGGTATTTACTTACTCGGGACTGAATTCTTTTTTAGCATCAGCCCGATCACATCTGGGACATATTGCCAAAGGGGTAAAACAGGTTCCCTGAATGACGCTGCTATTGCAACTAAATCGTACTTAGCTAGTTACAAGCTTGGAAGTATAGGGATTTTTTTGTTTATAATATGGGGTTTCATCCAAGTTATATATAGGATCAATAGCTAACTGATATATACTATGCACATATAGTAAAATCATATGAAACTTAAATGATTATACAAGTGGAAATAGAACAAGCATATTTGACAAATACTTCTCCCCATCTCTTAATTAAAACTCTCACTGTTTAGCCAGAAAGTCAAAATCATCACATTACTTACTAATTTGACATTATCACTAACCAAATTAATAAACTTCCTACTGAGCATGCCATGAATGTATACAATATGAGCATCTTCCCACCCAACAGATATAATGGAGTGAGTGAACACTTTAAATAGCCTCAAGTGGAAACCAATCTCCATATAAGCAATAATAGTAAATTAAAAATGCATTAGCCCACAGAGTTTATAAAAAAAGTTAAAAATAGTCTTTTTATGGTAATTATTTTATCAGGACACAACATGAACCAAATAAAGGCTGTACAGAAGAAATCAGCCTATTCCCATCTCAATCCAGCCACATAATAATCTTCAAAATCTGCATGTGTATGTATGCACACACACACACACATGCATACACACACACACATACACACATCATATTAACTGTACCATATTCAGAAGTGAATGAAATAATTACAACAATTAATCAATTGTTGGAAATCAAATGAAACAGAATCATAATTATCTGGTTGCAGTGCATATTCAACCAAGTAGAGTAACAATGATTATTTTTGGCCATTCTCATAAATCTGATAAGATGGAAATATGCAATCTGTTGATATAAACCCAGGTTACTATAATGTTTAGGTTAGTGAGCACAATTTATCATTATACTATCACTTCAATCTTCACTCGTTGATACCTGGTGCCAATTTAACTTAATAAATGCACTCAAACCTAATTTTGTGATCTACTGTTCCTTTTTTTGCTCAAATGTCTTAATCATATGACACATGACTTTTTTATAGCTCTGTTCTCCATTCCACTTACCATAAATTAATACTTCATGGAGCTACACCAACACATAAGCAGGCCTTAAATCCATGCCTTTTAATAATAATAATGCTGAAAAATGTTTTCATTAGTTTTACTCAGCAGCTGAAAAATTACAGACATATTGCATGACCAACAATTTTACAGACATGATTTCAACCAACAAAACACCAATGTATACAATCCATTAAATTTGCGTATCGTCACGATGGAGCATAATAATTATATCTCTGTTTTAGTCCAATAATTGTTTTTAATTCAAGATTCAAGATTAACAGAGCATGTGATAAATTTCAATATTCAGTTTAATCAGTATTAGGTTGCCTCAGCTCTGATATGGTCCTAAATTCATATATTAGCTTGTTTACAGCCTACACGGACTCACAATAATTAGCATTATGGTTAGCATGATCTGTGATATTTATTAGAAAATAAACGGTCTAAAAACTGTCTTCAGTGTCCTGGGTTTTAAATGTTACATTAAAACTCCCCTAAAAGTCAAAATTCAAACAAAATAGAGATTTATTAAACAAGAGAATGATTCATGCTCTCATTGACATTGAATGTTTAAGGAGTTTGTTGGTGCATGACATTTGATGAAATCTTCAGTGTCCATAAATGATCTAAGTCACTCACTATGGATTTTAATTCTACTCTCTGCATGAACGATATCAAGCAATAAATTACTGAACCATCAGGAAGTGGGTGATTGCTTTGTTTGACCCTGGGGCTGAGGACTCGCTTCATTGTTAAAAAAGGCCACCCACAGATAAACACAACAATGGGATTCCATCAACCATGGGTTACCATCTGTACAATGGAAACACCAATTGATCCTTCATGAAACAAACATCTGTGCGGTGTTATGTGCTTTGGCAGGAAAGATGAAGAGACTACCAAAACATACTTTAACCGGTAAGTAAATATATACAGTAACAAATAATAACTAGGATATAACGAAATAGTAGTTTAACTTGAAGTTGTTAGCTGGTCTGGCCAATAGTAAAGAAACTGGGACATAACGAAATTCATACAATGAAAACTTGTTTAATTTGAAGTGATTTTTCAGTCACAGCAGATTAACTTATTATAACTTGTGCGGGTTATAACAAAATACAATGCTTAAAATTTCAATTGTCAGTCAGTCCAACAACTGTTGTGATCATTGCAATTGTAAATGCAACAACCAATATGAAAATGAAAATCAAATTGCATTGTTTTGATGACAAAAACATGCAATTTTATTGTTACATTAGTGTTCAAGTAGATGGTGAGTAGATACTGACACCTGTCACTTCAAAGGATATTATGGCATAAGATAAACTGTGAACTTTACATTGGCTTGGCAACCTATTTAAATAGAGACAATTTTCTATCAGTAATCACTGGCCGACACCCAACTACGTTTCTGGACTTACACATGGAACCTGGTATGTTATCTGCTCAACTGCCCAGCCTACCTGAAGCACTGAAGAATACTAAAAGGTTATCCCCACCCGGAAGACTACCAACTTCCAGACCATCATCTAACAGCATTGATCATAAGAAAATAAACATTCCTACCAGACATCATAACCCCACTTCTCCAGAAAGACCCTTACAGACACCAACAACAACAACAAGGACAGATCAGACCCCCTCTATGGACTAGTGAGTAAGAGCGTCGGACTTCCGTACCCATGTTTCATGCTGTGCGGGAGGCCGGGGGTTCGAATCCCGGCCGTGATATTATAGTAGGAAGAGTTTTTCATCCAACCAGGCAACTGGCAAGGTTTTCTCCTCTGAACATGACATCGATAGTAAACTGAGGTGCCACCACGTCAAACAACTGCCATTTCGCCCATCATCATCATCATAATAACAGAAATCAACACCAGGTGGCTGTGCCCAATAGGTGACAGCCAGGGGTCTCTATCCCAAACTTCAACAAGATCAATAATCTAACATCGTAATGGCTAGCAAATGTAAACCAGTATCTATTGATACAAAGTTGCAAACTCTTGACGAAGTTGATAAAAAAGTGAAATCTAAGACTGGAATTGCAAAAGAATATGGTGTTCCGTGTACTGGTAGCACACTGTTAATGTGGTTGAAGAACAAGGATGCCTTGAGAAAAACTGATGGAAATTGCACCCAGGCAATAAACCAGGATCATTTTCACCACTTATCACTCATGCATTGGTAATTAATATCTGATACATACAAAGCACCTAGATTTGAAAACTGAGATAACTCAAAGTATCACTATAACGAAATGAATTACCATTCCCCTTGAATTTCATTATAACCAACTTTTACTGTATCTTATCATTTTAAGGCTACTTTTGTGCAGGTGGTATGCTACAGTGTTCCAGCTAGGCCATTATACAGTGGTGCAATGATTAATTGCTGTTCAGACTTTGGTACGTTTAAAATGTTGTAACGGTTTGGAAATATTTAAAACTGAAATTGAAAACTCATGAGTCCCATGCCAGATTCGAATGTCATTGGCTTAGCTTTGTTGTTCGGATTTGGCGAGGGACCTGAAAATTTCTCATTGGCTGTTTCGTAATCCATGTAATCTCTGACCCAGCTTAGAGCTGGCAACCCTTTTCAAAATTTAAATCAGTTTTTGTTTGGATCTCGGTGAATGTAGTCAAAAAGTAAATTGTTGTAAAAGTGACTTGTGATGTTATTGAAAATGTGAATATCAGAAATGGATCATTGGTATTCATTAACAATGGATCGTGAATAAACGGATCATGATTTATCGAGTCTCAATCACTGATGTGTGGGTTAGACGGAAGCATGAACTTTAAATGGAGCCCCGGTATATAAAATAACGATACAGCAAAGCAGACGCTCAGGGCTCGTGAAGAGCCCACCCTAAAACCCTGATAATATCTTTCACGGATAAAAGTGCCCTCCATCTGCCAACTGCACCTTGTACTTTTCAAAACCTATTGAAGTAAAGTGAAAAATTAAACACCCTTCTGGCATACCCCAGACATGGTTTGAAACCAGATGCTATAGGTGTTTGGCCAAGTACACTACCTATTTTATTTAGTAAGGGTAAAATCTGTGCTCTTACAGAGTTCAAATAAAACGTTTCTGGTCAGAATGGATATTCAGCTGATTACTGCTGAACCAACAAATGCTGAATGTATTATACGTACACCAAGGCAATGCCAAGAAACATCATAAAGCTGCCTGTATACATTGGATGCTTCATCCAGGTGTATGGAAACCTACTCAATCCATCGGATAGGTTTAAACCAAAGAAATCACCTGTGGAAATACAATATTCAAAATAGATTAATTTGATTAAAAGTCGTAATTAAGTACTCTCTCTCTCTCTCTCTCTCTCTCTCTGTGTGTGTGTGCATTAATTTACATGCTTAGGCAATATGATGTTTTCTCTCACAAACACACAATTCAGTAGATGTTGAAATAGTATTAATGTTTTATTAATATATTAATAGTATAGTTAATATCAATATATCACAGCTACACCACTGATGTGACTTACCCATAAAGGTAGCAAAAAACCCAAGTGAAAGGTAGCTCCTTATGACGAGTAATATTCCAATAATAAACATTGTATATCCTAGCCACAACAAAGGATTCTCCTGTAACAATGACCACTTTGGCTGATACTGTAAAGCCACAATGAACCTGAAGATAGTAGACACTTTTTATGGTAGATCATCTATATAAAGTATATCTGATATTGTCTCAACCATTAACAAGAACAAATAAACAAAACTAAATACAACACAATTCACCCATCAGTAATACTTTAAAAATACATTATTATAGTTGGTCATTTCTAATAATAGTCCAGGTGAGGTGAGGTGTTTTGACTTGTTTAGCTTCAGCACTGATCACACCTGGGACATATGACTGAGGGCAACTCTGCAGGGACAGGTATGGGTGGGTGTTAGAACCCACAACCTAGAGGTATGCAGGGCAATGCTCTAACCACTGAGCCATCAGAACATCCTCTAGTATTAGAGTATCCATGTACTGTAGTATTATTCAACAATGAAAACAAACAAGAAAAGATGCCAACTCATCAGCTATTCATCGCACCTACATGATATCTTCTATTCACAATAACAGTACATAAATCAAAACCGAAATTAAAATGGCATTTTAGCATTGTTATATACAATGTTTATAAATATGTTAACCCTGCCCATACATCACATTGAAGATATTAATAATAGTTATAATAATAATAATAATAATGATCAATAATTATACAATCACATCGTACACATTTTGCCATATTGTCATCTCATTTCACAGTACTTACCTCGTATTTCTGTAACATATCATGAAGATCTGGGTAATGGCAAAGAGAAAGAACGCAAGATGACGCGAACAAAACAACTGATGAAACAAACCAGTATGAAACTCAAACCATGATACCTGAAGTAGAGAGAAGAACAGTTACAAATTATATCTGAGCTGAATCTAAATACGAATGGTATTTCTACTTAATCTTTATCCTTATTATATACAGTATATATGCTGTTGGCTAGTTTGGCATCATTACTCTATGAGGAAACCGAATCCGGTTAATGTAATCAGTTCAGTGACCGGCCAAGCTAGGTGATGAATACCCTTCTTAACTATATAAAACTAAACACGAGGCTAAAGTCAATGAATACACAATTATCAAAAAACGAATTCTTCCTTCCTGACCAATAAATAAGCATCACACACACACACACACACACACACACACACAGAGGCATGCACACACATGCACGCACAGACACACAAAACCCACACACACAATCAGTGAGTGAGCCAAATTTCCCAAGAACAAAACCTAATGATGTTCTAAAACCCAAAGATTGAAGAATTACCAATATAGGATAACAATGTATAACTTTACGGATGTACAGATTAATGGAAGTACAGATTTTTATGGATATATAGATCTTAGCACTGAGCCAGTGCCATTATATATATATATATATGTATATATATATATATATACAATGCACATAAACTATGCATGTACCTAAAATACACACACACACACACACACACACACACCTTAAACATGCCTTCCATTGATTCTGGCTTTCTTTGCTGACAAGTTACGAAAAAAGATGTCTAAAGTGCCTGACCAATGGCAATATACTTCAATTACACTGTAGTTCTCTCACACCATCATCACATGACGGTGATGATGTGTTATATCACAAGGGCCAGAAGGAAATGTGTGAAAACGACTGGCTCTCCAAACATCTCTTGATCAGTTAAAAAAAATCTCCATCCATGAGCAAACTTTAGAAGACATTCATCCACTGGTGGCGAAGGTGAGGTAAGATGCAGCAGTGGCATAATGAAGTAAGATCACTACGTTTGAAACTAATTGCTAATTAAAAATGTAAATATTTAATGATCTTCATGAATAATAATTAATATAATACACATTCTGAACAGCTATTTTTACCCACCAATTGCTCGTTATTGTCGTACTTGATGAACACTGGTTGTGGTAATGACAACTAGACTTTGTAAACAACAAGACAGCATCAGAAATCAGATAAGTATTCTTTTTGACTCTTTGATAGTCCTGATCATGATCTAATGCAGTGTGTTATCAGCTATGATATTCTAGTTCAATATAGCGTGACTCAAATATACAGTTTTATCAAACACAGCATCGGCATGGATCAAGGCTTCAATACAATTTTTAATGGCGAATTATGGCTCAGCAGAAAGATGGCAAATCTGAGTCAAATTTGCATTAATGCATGACTCATCTTAGATATAATCAGACATTGAATATATCATCTAAATTGATTGTGCGTGTCTGTGTTTATTTGGTTACCATTCAGTAGCTCTTTTGTTTAAGCATATCTATTAAACACTGTAGGTTTTATTAAGCGCATGAAGAAAATGATGGCCTTTCATAGACGAGAGAAACGAGACACAAGACAGAAGGTCTCACAGCAGAACCCAGAAATGAAAGCAGCAGGCAAACAAGTCCTCAAGAAGATTTCAATCACAAGTATGTATCAACTTTTAATTATGATATTAGTAATGATCAATTACTGGATCATCATATTTGCTTATTTGTCATAAACGACATCCAGATGTATAAGAATTAATTTAATAATAACTACCGGTAAATATTGATATGAGAACGTGGAAAATTAGTTCCTGAAAAGAAGAAAAAACAGTTGATTCCAGTGGCAGGGGTTTATGTGTATCATGGGTTGGTGAAGGGATCATTTCTCAATCCCAGATGAATCTATGGCCCTGTTCAATGGTGTGTATGTGTGTGTGTGTGTGTGGTGGAGAGAATCATAATCAGCACAGTTTCACACTAAAACATGTAATCATGTGTGTACATGAGCATGTAACATACGTATGTGCGTAAGATTAAGACCCACACGAATAAGAGGCCAGAAATGAAATGTGGGAATGTTACAGATGCCTAAATTTAAGACTCGTCTCTGGAGGGAAATGTATGAAACTTTAATTGACTCGGATACAATTTGGTGGAATGCAGAAAATAGATTTACTGTAAATGAATTTATCTCTGAAATAGCATCTTCTTCAAACCCCTCACCAAATTTTCACTGGTGCAAATTTAGTTTTGGTCAGCCGCTTAGACTAAAAGGGTAGTGAATACTTTAAACCTATTTATTTTAATGACAACAATGATCTTGAAAGCCAAAAATCATTTTAACAGACTGTGAATAAATACAGACAAACTGAAATCATACCACTGTGATAATTACAGGTACTAAAGGTACTTAACGACTTAAGCAAGAATCAAATACAAATTCATCTTGGAGAGACCAACACCAGTGTCCTGTCCCCCGAAAAGGTGTTTGTAGTTTGTATAAATATACCTGTATGTGTGTATGTATGTATGTATGTAAATATGAAGGTAGGTACTATTTATGGCCAAATGTCTGAACTACTCAAGCAACCTCTGTGTGTCATATTCTGACACTGTTATAAAGTGTTACGAGTTATCAGCCTTTCACAGCTCTGATGGATTCTAATGACTAGTTTGTTGCTAACAAATTGTCATTCTTATTCTTAATTGCCGAGAGCCAGATTTAACACATCATATATATATTTCACCAGAGACCAAAAACAAACCAAACCATCTACGAACCCGGCCATCGGTGTACTAGTGTAAACAATACCACCAAGAAACTATCCTGGTTACCAGATACTCGATGAGATAAGAAATGACATGACCCCACCTCAGAACAACAGCAAAAACAACAACAACAATAACAACAACACTAATCTTGTTAACTGAGAGTCGATAATAATTCCAACAAACTTACCGTTATCCAATAAACTGGAGTGATGACGATGGCAAATATGGCAGACCATAACGTTGGTTCATCCCAGTAAACTAGAGAGAATAGATTCGCCATTTTTGTCTGGTGAGAAAACAAAATATTAACTGTTTACCACCTATTCCACTGTTTGTATGTTTTATCTGCTGCGATTTGGTACAAAATCCACTTGGTTCATTGCACTTCTTGTCTCAGTATGTGCATTGAGTGGCTGCAGATCAGGGAGTCTCAACAGCTCCAGTACAGACGAGCTCAAACCTCATGTGACACTCAATGCAAGTCAGAATTGGCTCGCGCAAGCATACTTCATTATCTGTTAATTGGTTTAGTACGCTTTGACATTTTAAAACTGCTGCTGTTCCTGGTAGCAGCATTTTACAGCAAATTGGCTTGGGCCCAAGCCAAAAGTAAACATTATGAGAAACAGTATAGTTCCGTTTTTTATAAGTGTGAGGAAAGGAGTGGGTGCTTATTTTGACTCAGGTCACACCTCACATGAGACATGTGGCCGTAGTACTACCTTGGAAAATCAAATCAAACAACTGATGAATACTAAGAACTTAAACTTAGTGGTTTGCAATGGCAGTACACTATCAGTGATACACTGGCAATATAGATCAAACATACATCTCTACGAAACTGGCATACATAATTGTGTTCTTTCATACTTGTGAAAAACAAGGTAATGCAAACTCTGTGTAACTAATTCAATAAATGCTCGACATAATTTTGGATTATACTTAAGAGATATAGATAAAAGTAGGCCATTACATAATCATAGTTATAGGTGATACAAGGGAGTTACCTCAGATATCATAATGAAAAAATGTACACCTGAGCTTATATACCAGCACCTTGATTACGGCTTATTATATAGAAATTTCTTTTTATATAGGAACACAGGTATAACAATCTGTCCTTTCTTGAACACATATATGTATGTACGTATAAATGATATATCTTGTTTGAATCAATTTATTTTAACTGGGTTTAGTGATTAAAGAACAAAATGTTATGAACATAGCTGTACACATCACAAACATAATATATCAAGTGGAAGATTCCCAGTGATCATTTTCTGGTATGAAATGAAATATAATTTTTAGATCTGGGCCTACTTTAAAGGAAAGACAATAGCCATTGTTATCTGTAAACCAGCCTAGATTGAATTTTAAATGTACAGCACAGGCAAGTCATAATCACAGCTCAACATGAAAATCTTCCTCAAATGACATCATCCAAGTAAAGCAACAAGAGTTGTCATCCCGGATATCATTTCTAACTACATTATATTCAGGGATATCTTTAAATAAACAGCAACTTTTTATAATAACTACCTAGTTGTAATCAGATAACTATTTATGGGTTTAGTCTTACTTGTTGAAAACCTTGTTGTCAATCATAAATCATAATCGAATCATCCAGATCAGTATTAGCACTGCAGTATTGCAATCAGCATATATCAGTGATTGATATGACATTAGACTAGATCATAGATTAGATGATGCTATGTGAATCATCTTCTTTAGTTTATCTTCTTAGTTCTTATGATGTTGTTCGATCTGACCTGAAAACTTTTATTTTTGTAAAATAAATCAATCACCTGCAATGTCATTTGTACCATCCAATAATCCTACCAGCAATGATACAGTACACAGACTACTGAAATACACTCCTGTACTCGGGGGAAGCTGCCAGGCAAGTTAATATAAAAACTCACTTGAACATCAGGGGACACCTAATTTTGTCTTATGCTGATTACCAAATCTGTCAACTCTATAATCTATATAAATAAAAGCAAATGTGTACATGCTTTTGTTTATCTGTGTGTTCGCAATATTTCTGATTGGGACTGTGATGTTTAAATACAAATTTTTCATTATTCTTTAAACTCCACTTCTTAAGCTTTAAACCCCATATGCAGCACAGCTTTTAAGCCTGTAATATCATAAGAGCAAGATCAATTTATTACGATTGAAAAAGGAGGCCAAATTCAAACTCCCTGTTTATGTAACATTGAAAACAAATTCATATAACCTACGTAATACAGATAATTTAGATGGTAACCATAGCAATAAACATTCCTAATTATAATTACTAAAATCAGTATTATTTTGAGCTTCGATTAAATTCAAAGCATTCTTAGGAGTGAGCTGGACACTGTCATTTTCCAGCTCATTTCGAAATCTGGATTTAAAATTAAGAAATATGAAGATTTTTCCAACATCTGTCCTAAGTCTTTAAGCAGAAGAGATATGCTGAAGAATTTTTATGTGTATCCCCTGGGTAAAAAGGAACCTATTGCTTCTTTACACAAATTATCATACGGCATGTGATTTGCGTGATTCCATATAAACGTTTTCCGGTGCATTTTCAGTCTTTTTTGTCAAAGATTTTCATGCCAAAAGCATGGCAATACAATAGAAATACCGAATGGATAGCAACACAACCATGTTGTGTGTGTGTGTGTCAGTTACTCCCCAAAACAGATTTACACATTATACATGCCCAAAAATGCTTCTAAAATTATTATTAAAACAATATCCTGTTGTTACAACCTTAGCATGCATATTCAGGAATATGTTGAAGATTTTCATGCCAAGAGCATGGCTAATCAGACCAAATTGCAGCTTACTTTGTTGGAAATGGACCAAAATAACCTGTTACTGATTGATACTGCATTTAAATTTATGCGATTAAAAAAATGTAATAAGCAAAGAAAACACCGCAGGTTGACCAAAGAATCTAAAATCCCCTCAAATTGTTCAGGAAATGCCTGCCGCTGACATCATATTCTGGATTCCCCTATCCGTTTTTTATGCAGCCACAGGAGAAACCATAAGGTGGTGTAGTGGGGTGTGCACAGGGTGGTTACTTTGGGGGTTAGGTGCCAATACTATTATTTTATTATTTTCCTGTGATTTTGAGGTACTTTTTTGGTATGCCTAATGGTTATTATTCCAAAATGGATTAATTTTACAGTACATCATTGCTAAATGAGCGATGTTGCAGAAATGCAAGTGATTTTGTGGCATCATTTTATACCTGATGAAATGTGAACAAAAAATATTGTGTCGCCGAAATAACAAGTGATTTCGGCATATTTGCAGCAAGGCAGTGTAGAAAATAAGTCTCGCTCGTTATAACACTTATATAGCAGGAGAAACCTTGTGTATTCCACCCTTTTAATGAATCCTGAAAAAGCAAACTATTGTTTTCTAACTTGATTACAGGTGTTTTTTTGCTATTTTCTCTTCTTTTTCTTTAAGTTGCAAAAAACTATGTTGATAAAAACTATGTTAAATACGGATAATTTCACATAAAACGTGTGCAAAATTTGGTCCAGTTATGATATCTCTGGTAGCTCGTGGATTTTTTTTATTTTCTAGCCTGGCATAATGTGTGTAAATAGTTAAAAACAAGTAATAACTAATTATTAACTTTTACTAACCTGATATCAGCTGCCTTTACCCCAGGTCAATTTGTGATTACTCAATCTAATGTCCACGTCAAATCTCTGTCATAGGCATGAACAGACGTAAACTAACCCTTCAAATGATCCGTGTGTACCTGGAGTGATAGAAGTTAATCTGGATAAATATCCATTACATAAATACTTTAATTAATAACTTAACCATTAATAACTTAACCATTAATAACTTAACCATTAATAACTTAAC
This sequence comes from Paralvinella palmiformis, assembly GCA_025642065.1. Classification (NCBI taxonomy): domain Eukaryota; kingdom Metazoa; phylum Annelida; class Polychaeta; order Terebellida; family Alvinellidae; genus Paralvinella; species Paralvinella palmiformis. The sequence goes on along the minus strand of JAODUP010000196.1, from coordinate 832,727 downwards.
CATTAATAGCTTAAATCTAGCGACGCACCATTTAACATTGTACAGCCTGTAGCAGACATGGGGTCGACTCCTATTTAGTCAATTCCAAATCCATTCCCATTCAAACAGATCTTATACTATTAGTATTATGTATGAGTTGCAGCCTTATGATAACATTAGAAAGAATCATGGATAATTAGCACATGTCTTATGTGATTTGCAGTTGCCAGCCAACTGCTAGAAATTGACGTGCAGCAGTGTTTGCCGATCATACCTGGCATCATTGGGAGGCAAAGAGAGCTCGAAAACCAGGGCTTTGCTTGCTATACTGATTACTTGAATGTATCCCATTTTTCGATTTTTGATATATTCATATATGTTCAGATACAAGTTTAATATGATATAACATTAAGATGGTTGACTCATCCTTTAGTTTATATTAAATAATACAATCAGTGAAATAATTAAATGAAGAGTAGTTTTATATATATATATATATATATATGTGTGTGTGTGTATATATAACAGAGAATTAAATACGCTGCAAACCTATGAATTCCAGAAAAAAAGAATCATACAACCAGGGGAACCTACAATAACAATACAAAGTAATGACAGACAATTAAAGATATTCTGCACGATTAACTACAGAATGCACCTGATCAATAGTCCTGAATATGTCAAATCTATCACGCATATTCTAATTGATTATGTACTCTAAAATAAATCGTTGTACAAAAACTCATGAACAATAGCGAAATTGCAGATGATTCTAGGCACCAAATATTCCAGCTGATTAAGCTAAAACATGCTGATAATTTGAACTATATTTTTCAAATTGTGCATGATATTTGTGTTGTATCACAGAATCATATTATTCAATGGTCATTTCATCGTGTAATATAATGCTTTAAGTTTCATCCACTTTTCTCGGATGTTTATGATTCGGGGATAAAAAAGTGGCCATTGGCAGACTGTTATTCCTTGCTGGCAGATGGCGGCAGCACCAGAGCTGACAAGATCAGACCGAATATTGATCAACTTATTCTCCTAGCATCCACAAAATGTACAAATTGTCATTGGCATCCCAGTGGGGAGTTGTTTAGGCTAATGATTTCTGAACTGGTGCTATCATCTGATGTCAAGTAACAATAACGCTAACTAGGGATTTCTTTTCAGTCTTAATGTCATAAATGTGCTGCTTCTCTTCACCAGATCGTTACGCTACTTAAAGTAAGATGTTACACCAGCCAATGACCAGCGCTACATTTTTCTGTGTACATCAAGAAGCTATTACTGGCTAATCAATATTCTTGCCTTCTCAGTGGGGTGTTTATCATAACTGTTTATGCAAGACCACGTAAAAGGGTAATTTCAATGCCTATATCTGTTGCCTTGGCCGGGTGGAGTAATGTCCGTAATTAGCTCATTATGTGCATCAGTGAGACTGCTGCGGGTGATCATAACTATCTGACAGATACAGTCAACACATCTGGAAAGATTAAAACCTCAGAGAATCTCGTGAAGAGTTGACAGAATGATCTACCTGCTCAACAGAATAACAATTCGAGTGGGAATTTTAGTGCCCTACCTAAACTTGTTCATTAAAAATATCAAGATGAAGGAAGTGAAAGATTACAGTTTTCAGATTATGAAATATTACTGTAACATAGACTTACTGGCTGCCTCAATAAGTACATGGAAACACCGTCAGTGACTGCTTACGACTGTACATTGACAACTGGTCTGTTCTGCTCAAGACCTGTGAGGAACATACAAACAACACTGAAGAGAATATTGCATCAGAAGTGATTAATTTCGGCATTAAATGCAATGCTGAAGATTAGTGATTACATGATGTAAATGAGGCCAAACGCAGTTTCCTTAGAGAAAATGTTATATCGATAATATTAGGGCAACTGTTGAAATCTGGAAATTATTCCAACTTGATCTGATAGGGCAGGCCTAGAATGGGAGGTAACGGGAAGCAGGAGAACCAGCCAAACATGGTTCATCTGAAATACTGATGTGACATTAAATTTCCTAGTAGATCTGAATCATTCAAGGCCTACTTCAGGCCTACCTGTTCACGGAAAATACTACATCGATCATCTGGTGGGATGACCAAACGAAGTTGAGGATGATGAAATCATTATCATCATGTCCAGACAGCTTCACGGAGCAGTGTCCTCCAGTGACAGAGTGGAATGAGTGTTTGCTACATCTGGATTTGTACATTGAAAGGTATGCTTTTGTGCACACGGTAGGCTAAATGGGCAATGAGCGACCTCCAAAGATAATGAGGCGAAGTCAAAGACGAAACAACCTTCAGATATGCCCACGCCGGATTCGAACACGGGTGGTAGTGATCTGTGGTCCAGCATGCTACCGCTAGACCATGGAGGCGTCCCACACAAAAGGCAGGAAATATAATATTCATTTACAAACTCCTTAATGTGAAACAGTGACCTTGATCGGGCCTGAGAATGTATAATGCCCAAAACCTTTAAAAACAACCATAAAGTGATTGTGTGGGGGGGTTTAAGGGATTGTCATTGTCAATTTTGACTGAATTTTCTCAACAGATTTACACAAATCATGAGAATGATAATTTTCGTTTGAAAAACTCTAAAATCAGTGGAAAATTCTCAGACCTGCTTGATGTGTTAACTTAGCACGCCAAAGACATTTTGAATTTGTAAATTTATTTTTGTTAAAATTTTGTTGTTTCATTTTAATTTGCTACATAAACTGAATGTTTATATTTGTATTTTAATTATGTGATGATACAGATATATGATACAGTTGATACCATGATACGATTATAATAAAGGATGTTAAACATGTCTACATGTATTGGAAGATTATCTTTTTGTTTCAATTTGTCAATTTTATTTTATAATTTTTTATATCATAATTTTTATCAATGCTGGTGCAAAATATTTGAACACTTGATGTGTTCATAAAATGGTGCTACTATCACTCAACATAGACCTTCAGGAAAGGGTCCAGGAGTAATAAATATATTACTTCCTTCTCTGTAGTCACTTTAAAGGGGCATGTATGTATTTTAGCCACAGCTGTGATTTTATAAATGTTCACTAGGTGGCTTGTATATCTGTCCATAATGCATACCTTAATGGTGTGAAGCATTGTTTTAGAGCTCAATACCTTAATCACATTCTGTCATTCTATACTTAGTATCGGTTCATTCAGCAGCCTTAATTTTTATTGGAGGTGCAAAGTTAACAAAACAGAGATAAGAAAAAGTTGAAACCGTGTTTATTGTAATATAATTCAAATAAGGAATTAACTTTATCAACCTGAAAGTTTTATGAGTCAGGGTTGAGCTGCTGGTAAATTTGTCCCACAGATCCTGGATCGAAAGTTACAGATGGAGCACCAGCCACCTGTCTTATATCCGGTGGCCTAGCAGTTAAGCACCCGGCACTTGGTGCCAACGGTCACAGGTTCGAACCCCATAAGAGGTTGAAACTTTTCCAGGGATTAATTTCTCGGGCTCACAACATCGTGGGTGGCTGACCATGTTAAATGGCGCTGCCATCTCCACTGAATTATTTAAAATAAAGGGGGACGTTAAAAACCTTCTGAGGATGTAAAACACTCTGGCAGTGACCACCCTCAGGGTATTTCGGCTCCACCTTTCCGTACTGCTCCCCTGTGAGTGGTGGGGAAGGAGATTTCTCAACCACTCCAACTTAGAGGCTGTGCTGATTAAGCGACAGCCTGGGGATTATCTTTGAACAACAAAACAAACTGAACTCTAAAGCAGCACATAAAATCATAATTGCCCATTAAAATAGACATGGTGAACAGATAATAATGGTCAATGTTTATGTAATTATAGTGGTAGATGAAATGCATTGTGGCCAAAACACCTGTTTATAAAAATATTTATATTTGTGAAATATATATGTATTATCAGCATCAACTACTGAATAAGTTCATTAAAATACATAAATGATTATCAATTTCACATGAAATATTAGGCAATTTTTACCAGATATTTTACCTCTGATGAATATGAAGTATCTAATATACCCCTTCACTGTTTTCACTATTTATCCCAAAATATAACTTTTGTATGCCTACTTAGAATTTATTTCTGGTTTTAATGTTTCAAATTTAACAACAACCTAAAATAAATTTATTTCATTTCTTATAAGTTATATATTACTTTGCATTTGCTAGTTATGAAGGATACAGAAGCTAAGAAACTAACAGAGGTGAATGCCAGTGTACTGGTTTTTGAAAAGTCATTTATAATTCCAGTCAGCTGGGCAGATGTGTCACTATGTTGAATATGTGTGTGATTTATATAACTCAATTACTTGATCTAACATAGTATATGTAATTATGGTATGTATAAGAGTAATGGTTACAGCAATCCCTGAGTGCCTCTTGAGTATTTATTCAATCAGCTGTGATCAAAAGTATTAAACTTATTACTTTGAGTTTGAAGATTTCCTGTCAAAGGATTTCCTTGAAACTTTGAAACAGTTAAACTGCTAAACAGGAGTACAAAAAGTAAGATATTTTACTTTTAGATATCAAAAGTCATTTTAGTATAAACATGCATGCGGCAAAACCATATTCCCATTCTGTTCACATTGGATGCAGAATAGCAATGTACCAACCCATTTTGTAACCATGCCCTTTTAAAATGGGACCTTCACGTTTCACAAGAGTACTGCAAGCCTTGTGGTTGTAAGATTGGCATCACGTTTCGCAATCACTTGATTCACCACAGCATTGGCATGATCAGATCATGATAAATTTCATTATGCAACATTTTGTAAAATATGAATTTATTATTTTTGCATGTGTTTGTATGCATTTATATATGTATAAATAGTTCATAAAAATAATTTCTGAAAACTGTTTATTTTTGAGGTTATTGAATCTGTCCATTTCCCATTTCTAAACTGCTGTCAGTTTCAAAACGGGAAGGGGACCATTTCAACAACTTACTGTTTTCTATTCAATTCAATTTTCACAACATAATATTTTGCTAGATAACTGGCCAATAATACAGAAAAGTTTGAAATAACAGCAAGATATTTCATTGCCACTTGGTTGCTAAATGGGCAGGCATTCTTAAAACCATACTGGTTGCAAAATAGTGTAGTCCCATTTCAAAACAGCCCCGGATGCAGACATGGGATCATTTTAATTTCCCGGAATTGGAATTGCCAATCATTTCCAATACCTGAATTGTTTATTTAAAAAATGGAATTGGAAAATTTAGAATTGGAATTGAAGTTTGTTATAAAAATTAAATCCACAAATTAATTTACCATTTAATTTTTTTATTCAGAAATATTTGTTCCATGACAATCCCACTTGGAATATAAAATATTTAGGGTAGCTATTCCAAGTACAGTATATAGGTGCATCTACCAGCGCCTGCCCCTGACATCATATTCTAGATTCCCCCATCCGTTTTTTTACAAATTGCTGTACGAATTGCTAAATTGAGCGATTCAGTTTGTTGTATCCACATCAATACACAGCCGTATGACAAATCATGTGATGCATCCGGACATATGGAAGCTCTCATCTGTTTACATGGTGTTCCATTTTTGCTGTATTCACATGCCGCATATATGGAATCTCAGCTTCAACCAATACTTAACCTCGACTTATACGGTGAGCATATGCCTGAGGAAATAATTACAGGGTCAAAAATTGACCTCGACTTATCTGCTGGGTAGACTTATATGTGAGTATATATGGTGGGTACTCAAAGTACCTACTCCAATCAGTTATTGGAGTAGGTACTCGGAGTAGATACACCAAAAGGACTAATTGGATAAGCAGTGATTGGCAATCACTGCTTATCCAATTAGTCCCTCTGATATATTTGGATTACATTGCATAACTAATTGTACTGTCATCCGAATGTCACTATAAAAGGCTGAGCTATTCAGCCTAGTGTCATTATCATCCTTACCTTCTATCTGTATACATATCAAATTTGAAAAGTGAGTTAAGTGACACAAGTATTAAGTCAGTAAGCCAAGCAAGACCTGAGTGATTGATCATTTTCTACCTCGAGTAGTGTTGTAAATTTGATTGCAAACACTGTGGCATGTCTGTGTCTAATAGTAGGCAGTATATATTACCATATGTATCATTGAATAAAAGAATAACTTGAATTAAAAAATATTTTACAGTGTTTCGCCTGGGTTAAAAGAAGCGTGAGCAGTACAGGCGAGGGCCGAAAGCACAGTCAGTCATGAGGGTCCGACCTATTGCTTCTATATACAAAGGATCATAAGGCATGCGATTTTTGTGATTCCATATGAACATTTTGCTGTGCACTTTCAGCCTTTTTTGTCAAAGATGTTCATGCCATGAACATGCCAACAGAATACAAATACAGAATGGATAGCAAAAAAAACATGCGTGCGTGTGTGTGTGTGTGTCAGTTACTCCCCAAAAGAGATTTACTCATTATAAATGCGAAACAGTACTTATAAAATTATTATTAAAACAATATCCTATTGTTACATCCTTAGAATGCTTATTCATGAATATGCCTAGAACAAGACTAATCAGTCGAAATTGCAGCATTCTCTGTTAGTAATGAAGCAACATAACTTATTACTGATTACTACAGCATATAAATTTATGCAATTAAAAAAACCTAATAACCCAAGAAAGCACTGCTGGTGGGTGCATGACATAAAAAGGAACCGACTTCAACAAGGAGGATACCATAATCTGGTCAAGAAACTACCATTTGATGGGGAGAAATTCTAACAATACTTCAGGTTGACCAGAGAATCTAAAATCCCACCAAATTGTTCAGGAAACACCTCCCCCTGACACTATATTCTGGATTCTGACATCCATTGTTTACAAAGTTGCTGTACGAATCACTACATGGAGCTATTCAGTTTGCCGTATTCGTAGTGATATGCAGCCTCATGACAAATCGTACAGTGGTGTAATATGGGATGCACACAGCGGCCACTTTGGGGGTTGGGTAGCAATAATATAATTTTATTATTTTCCTGTGATTTTGAGGTCTTTTTGGTAATGGTTGTTTTCTCAAACGGATTAATTTTAAAGTTGGTGCCATTTATAGTGACGATGTCTGCAGCCACCGAAATTGCATTCGACCTGACTGTCCTCAACAGAAATAAATTTGTTTTCCCAACTAATTTTATCATTTTGTGGCATTTTAACCCTTTGCTTATGTTCTGTCAATCAGTTCAACTGCATGGCATCAGTCACGATCAGTGAGTGGCTTTCTCATGTGACAAAAACATGAAACTACTTAGGGATTTAAGCTTTTAGCCAGCAGCTATTGGCAGCCATGAAGATGATGAACTGATAAAAGCCAGATTATAATGTATTTCCTGGATTGGAAGTAGATCTACACATCTAATGTTTAGGATTCTAGATCTAAATAACGGAAACCCATATTTATAGATCTAGAGTAGACCTTTAACTCCTATTGACTAGTATGCATATAATGATATATCTACAATACATTAACGTAATATCGCTCGGTGAACATTAATCATGCTTATTCAGTTAGTGATATTTTAATATCAACAGATATATATTAGCTGCTCACTATGTAACTAACGTCGTCAAATTTTAGAATGTGAAATATCTCACAACAACTGTAGCTTAGATAAACCATCTTCTCATCTTTGCGATATTCTACAAATTTAGGAACGAATAATTCTGCAGAATAATATACGTACTTAATATCGTATTATTTAACATAACCCGCGAAAATAGTTTAAATTATTGTGATGAGTTAGTAGTTGCGCATTCCTATAATACCTATTCTCAACGCTATTGTTTTTATTTTAAAACCATTCACTTTCTTTCAGGTCAATGCTTAAAACTAAATAATGAATACTATTGACTTAACAAGCTGAAGCGAAAAGCATCGACATCTACTAGCTGTATGCTCGCTCTCTGAGTCTCTTTTTTTGTTTTTCGGGGAGAAGCCCCAGGCTGTCGCTTAATCAGCACAGCCTCTATGTTGGAGTAGTTGAGGAACTTCCTCCCCCACAACTCACAGGGGAGAAGTACGGAAAGATGGAGCCAAAATACCCTGAGGGTGGTCACTGCCAGAGTGTTTACGTCCTCAGGGGTTTTTTAACGTCCCCCTTTATTTTAAATAATTCAGTGGAGACGGCAGCGCCATTTAACATGGTCAGCCACCCACGATTTAGTGAGCCGAGAAATTAATCCCTGGAAAGGTGTTGACCTCTTACGGGGTTCGAACCTGTGACTGTTGGCACCAAGTGCCGGGTGCTTAACCGCTAGGCCACCGGAGCTCACTCTTAGGTTTTGTTGTTCGGGGAGAATCCCCAGGCTGTCGCTTAATCAGCACAGCTCACACTCTCTCTCTCTCTCTCTCTATATATATATATATATATGGGTGGGTGTGTGTGTATGCGAGGCCGTCCGTGTACCTTGTCCCCATATTTTATTTAAATTATTACCTCATTAATATTATGTAAAATTGGTTGGATGAATGTTCTAGAATATTTAATACCAACTTAAAATTTCGTACGCTACCTGGCCGTAGGCATAGCAATAGTGACCTATGCCTACAGCAGTAGTATATGACGTTAACTGGTTTGTGGTCATGTTTTATTGATGCCATTATTATTAGTAGTAGTAGTATTCCGCTCTTCACGCCTATGGCTATGGTGCCCCATATTTTAGTGCCTGCCACTGTTTATCAAGCCTAGATTTAAACATATTGATGGTAGTGGCCGCTATAGTTCCTTTTCGGAGAGTGAATTCCAGTCTTGGACTATTCTTATAGATAATCATACGCCAATGGCGACACCTAGCGACTACAAAATACGATAATAAGAACATTGTTGCGGAGAAAGTTGGTTGTCAATAAACAATGTGAGTTTGGTGTATGGATGTGTGATTTGAAAACACATATCGCATAATCGTCTATCCTCAATACAAATTACATACATATCCTCAAAAATGAGCACCAAACTAAATGCAAAGCAGTCAAAGAAAGAACGACCTCGTTCATCGGGTATGATACTTTTTATTCTACAGAATATTTAATAATCATTTTAATAATCATTGATTATGAATATGATTATGATATTCATAATGATTATTAATTAGAACTTTTGAGTTCATTTTGCATAACCATAGAGTGATAGAGTGATAGACATAGTCAATTATAATAGTGATTTTATAAGTTTGCATTTATGTAATGATGAAGTTACAGCCCCAGGTGTATATTAGTAGATCCACAGTTTAAAAGACTGGTTAACCTTGCACTGTTAAATGTTAAGACTTAAGTCTGGTTGTCACCAGCTGCTTTTCAGATTGGTCATATCATATGATTAGATCTAGTCTAGTCGATTCGAATATTTTAAAACACCAGTGATCTGTTTTTATCATTTCTTTGTTTTTCATATCTTTGATTTTCAGGAAGACCATTAACTGGAATGCCATACTGTGACATTTAATGTTTTGCTAACCAAATTTCTACAGTTTTAATAGATTGTAGTACGATTTAAGCAAAGTCCATAATCTACGCATTCACTCACTGCACGGTGTGTGTGTGTGTGTGTGTGTGTGCCCAGATAGTCAGCCTAAGGTGGGCCACTGGTGGCAACATGTGGCATGGGTGACAGAGGTTAGCCTCTGGTTTGACAGTGGCAACCATCAGCAATAACCAAATCTAGTCCATTAAATAATCCAGCTCTCTGAGTCGGCTATCTCATGTAAGACAGTCAGACTATTGTGAATATTAACCCTTCCAGCTAGATAGACTACCTCTACATCAGCATAAGTACTGTATATACTCGTGTATAGGCCGCACCTTTGATACGATGAAATCGCCAACAAAAGCGAGGCATCTTATACGCCAGTCAGACTAAAAGGGAAGGTAATATTTGGCATAATTTAGTGGGAAATACAATAATATTGTTTTTCAACATTAATAATGAACATGAACAATAAACAAATTTATTAGGTGTGTTTTCGTTGTTGTCTTTCGAAGCCAAACTTAATCGTGATAACAGTCATGATTAATTAATCTGATGCTCTAATTAGTGATGTGGCCACAAAGGTGTAGGTCCAAATCGGCTGTGATATGAAAATGTCTGCACTATGACCAATACAGCCACCTCCATAAACTATTAGAGGCATATGTTATTTTTGGAATATATATAATTGGTCTATCTATATAAGATGTGTCATTACTATAAAAATGTGTGAGGATGTGTAATTGAATGGAGTGGTAAATGAGGCCACACAAAGAATGATCATAGAAGCCACATCAAAGGAAAACGATTACAGCAAACAATGTGTTAATTACTTCCAAAGCTGGTGTAAGGGAAATACTAATAAACTACTTCAAACAGCATTATGGAAATGAAGGCATAGCAGTAGGTAACCTGAAATGACCACTGTTACCTATTATCACACAGCCTGGAATTAAATTAACCCTGCCATCATTAGGTGCTTACCAAATCATTCAAGAAGTGCTCAATCAAGATTTAGATGGCACAGAAGATGATGTATTGTGGGCTGAACAGTATGACAAATCCGACACTGACTGTTGAAGAAGGTGACGACATGTAAGATGACATGATGACACATGAACAGTTACAACAGATGTTCAGTGGAGAGAGTGATGATGATTATTTTGTTTTGGTTTTGAATCAATATTGCTGATTTTGTGCATCTTATATGCAGGTTTGACTCCAGGGGTGCTTTTGATGTGAGTGCGACTTATATGCGAATATATACAGTAGTTCAAATTTGTTTTCGATTGTGTGTTTTGCAATACAATTTGATAAATCTTGCATCAGTGGCTAGCCACCAGTGGGCCATCAATTGCTTGCCACCAGTGGGCCACTGTTGGATTTTTTTGGATGGAACACAAGCAGCCCACTGGTGGCTAGCCACCAGTGGATCACTGGTTCTGCCACCGGTAGGCCACCTGTGGCATGCTATCTGGGTATGTTCTTTTTCTACCCTGCATGGCACTAACCTGAGCAAAATTGCACAATTCACAGTAATAGATACCCACACACACATTAATAATTAGTTTGCATGTAAGAGATGTGGGCACTCATCTTCCCTCCATTCTCATTAAAAGCTAGCTGTCATCATGATGGCTAAGCACTGACAGATAATGAATCTTCTGAATGGGAACTATTATTCCCTCATTGCAGTGTAAGGTTGAATTGATTAATATGGCAGAATTTATCACGAACATTAAAGGGTTTAGATTAGCTCTCAGTTAAATTTGAATGGTTTTGTCTGCTCTACTGCTCCTTCCAGAATTATGTGTAGCATCTTGTTGAATGTTTTAGAATGATTACAGACAAATCAATTAATAACCTGGGTGCTAATAACTCTGTCATATCACAGTGCCACTTAATGGAATGTGTGTACTTTTTATTGTGGCACAGAGAGGATGGACAAATAAAATGTGGGGCATTGTTTTTTTCTTCTAATTAAATGTTTGAATTGCTTAGTATTTTCTGGCCAATGTATGCCAGGCAGTTGAGAGCAAGCAATGCATATTTGTACAAGATTTGACACTTGTACAAGATTTGACAAAAAGTGACATATAGTTCCTCAGCGTTTGCATGCATCATTGAATTCCGGGAATATACTTGATTTTAATACCACTCCTAGAAAGTCCTGGAAGAGTCCTTATTTTTCAATACACCCCTTGAAAAATCCAATGATAAGGGAACTCACCCTAAACATTTTGAAAATACTGGCTTATCAAGCTTGGAGCTTAGATCACACAAGTAGCATGCATTGCTGTTAATACAAGTGATTTTATAATGCAGGTATTCCAAAGATGGTGTTGTTCTTTCCATGATTTTATGAGTGACGTCATGTATGGAAAATAGCGTTGGCCGCCATGACTGTCACTGCCAGCATTGCTCAGTGACATCTGCCTAAGTATTCCTAATGTGATGCTCTGCCTATATTTATTGTATCAATATCATCATGATCATGCACATACAATCAAATCTACATAATATGACAATATTTGTGAAGCCATGCGATGATGTGAGGTCATAGTGTTTTTTTTTTGGGGTGGTCAAATTCCCAAATCCTCAACAAGCTAGACCTAGTCACTAAGATGTAAAAATGATGTGCAGTCTGATATGCTGCCATCTAGTATATCAAATTATTACCTCTGTGATTAACAATACCACATGTTACAGGATACTACATAATTGAGGAGTTTTGAAAACTATTATAAGAAGGACATGCACACATATGCTCACACACAAACTGTGATTAGTTAGTTATACTATAGTTATAGCCATGCAGGGGTTTATATCTACCATATAAGTCACACTCACAATAAGATGCACTAAAATCAGCAATATTAATTTAAAAACAAATTGGTACCTCAATCCCATAGATAAAAGTCAAGAGTTAGCAGACTTAAAAATCAAACTGGATGAAAAAGTTCAATCATTAAAAGATTAATGTATATAAGTTGTGAATTCTAGAAATTTGTGGATCTCTGCACATACTTATTGTCTTACCTTCATATATATATATATATATATATATATATATAAATGGCATCATGTATCTGTTCCATTAATCAAGTGTCAAAATACTCCTGGAAAATATTGATAGGATCCTGGAAAAGTAGATTTTTTTATAAACAAATGTCCTGGAAACTCTTGAAAAACCGTACATTGTATGAACCCTGATTCCATCATACAGACCAATTCTAAGATTACTGTCAAGTTCACTGACAACTTTAAAGAGGGCTGCACATGTTAAATAACACTGCCATCTTAATAAATTAAAGTCAGATGTTAAAGGCCATCTTAGGATGCAAAATACTGCAGACAGGCAAATCCTTTCACAGTATGATTCTTAACATTATGATACCCCATAAAACACAATGAATTGGTTCTCTGACAGTGCAGTTGATAGTAAATTGCAGAAATTCATCCTTGAGTGATATGTCTCAGGTGTGACCAGAATTGGGGCTAAAAAATGTATTCATTCGCTAACTGTAGGAGCTTGAACACTAGTTATTTGAATATTTATAATTTAAAAAAAAACAGCAACAAAATAGTAAATTCAGCAATAATGTCATGATCATACTCAATGTGTATTGCATAATTGTTCTAGTTAAGAAATCTAATAATGTTTCTATACCACTGTATTAAAATTAGGTGTGTAGGCAAATTTTAGATCATTCAAATTGAGACCGGAGGCCGAACAGACTGAAGCGATCAATGTTTATATCCCCATCACAAATTAAAGCCAAACATTTATTCCAAAAAGCTTTCTTCAGTCCACAAACTAAATAAATAATAATTTGTTATCTTATTGTGATTCAAATTTAATGAATACAAGGAAATGATTGAGTGTGAATTTGTGTTGATCGATTTCCGTGTTGCTGTATTTCACATATCGATGCCATTATCAATGTTTGCCAACGTTCATCTCAGGGGAGGGGGGTCTCAGAGGCCGGATGAAAATAATTTAGTCTGGTATCCAATGTTCTGAGATGACCCCTACAGACTAGTTATTTGTTTTTATCTGTTGACCAGATACTTGTTACTTGTTATTTTTGGTTTATAGTATTAGGTCCAGAAGTAAGAAACGTCTAGGGTAGGTGTATGTAATTGTTACTATTTACTGAACTGGAAATATCCAAACATTCTGTCTACACAATGACAAAAGTGCTATTTGTATCACTGGCAAGATAATATTGTGGACAAATCTGCCTATATTTATAAAGAAATTTACATTCTGTATTGGTACTGTTAGTAACCACACATTTCACATTGAAAAATACATATCATCCATGCCAGTGTTCAAGATTTTCCTATAATAGTGTGTATGTGTGTGAGTGTGTGTGTGTGTGTGTGTGTGTGTCCAAGGCTGTGACATGTATGTTAATTCCAAAAGGAGACCCTTATTGTTTATAGTCATTGAAAGCTGTTAAATCATTGGCTTGATTATCCGCTCCCATCAGAACTGATATTTTTAATGGTGTAAACAATATTTTACTGAAGTGTTCAACTCATCCGAGAGAGATTTTAAAATATTACTTTCCTCCACTGGTATCACTACATGTGCAGTACCTATTACTGATTGAGTATTACACATTTTAAGTTTATTACTTTATAGAATGTTCAACATAGTTTAAATGAACAATATGAATTGCTGAAATGAATAAATGAAATGCTAACTGACATTGCAATATAATCAAACAACATCTATGACATGAGGTAATTGAGAAATAGTCTTTTGCCCTTTAATCTTTTGTCCCTGTAGTATAGTTCCCCTCTTTTCCAGTACTTTTCCAGATTTATTGTTAAATTTTGAAGTAATAATTGTAAACCTCTGATTTGAATATATATTGTTGGGCAATTTTTATGAATTATATAATATAAATGCAATATCATAATTGCTTCATTGCATATAAAATCCTGGACAGGATCAATGTCATATGGTATACAGGGTTGGGGCGATTACAGGACCAAGGTAATCGATTATGATTACTTGAGAATACCATGATTACGATTACAACTACATTCATTTTGAATGTAATCGATTACGATTACATTGTAATTATGATTACAATCATGATTACAGTGTATATAACGCAAACATTAATGTGATTCACTCAGTTACATGTATAATACCGATATAAAAATGCAATAGTCTTTACATCTTGTTTTTTAAGAATCAGACCCATTTTCAGGTATGTTATTGAAAGGAAAATGTACAAAAGACTTTAAGGCCATTGTACGACATTAATTTGTTTTAATATTTCTGAGATCAATGTTCACCGTAGAGCCAAGGAGAAAGTTATGCATTAATAGAGATAACTGGGATTAGTTCAAACTGAGACTAGTGCAAACAATACCAATCGAATTATTTGAATATATATTTAGTAACGAAATAGATAAGGTCTATTTAATAAATGAGATAATTAGAATATAGTCAACCCCCCCAACTTCGACCCCTCTTTTTCATCTATAACTCCCTATAACTCCAACACCTCCAAACTCCGTACCTCGACCTTTGATCTCTGTCCAATACCCACGTTTGTCACTGTGGGTCATGTTGTAGCATTATTTATGTTCACTAACGCATGCATTAATTTAATTGGCTGATTGTCATCCGACTGTTGGCCAATCAGGATCTTTGCATCTGGAGTTAAAACGACAGTGTCAGAAAGAAGTCATGCATGATTGCTGACTGTGTGACTAGTTTAAGCTTAACCGTGTAAAAATAACACGAGTTAATCTGAAATTCCTGTTTATATGACTTATAATAGCGGAAACATCTGAAGCAGTGTTTCAATACATTCATATTCATAGAACTAATAAACTGACAAATCATCATGTATATAAATATGACAGCAGTCCGTCAATGGGTAAATCAGTTATAGTGTTAACCTTTGTCTTACATACCAAACCATATCTCTGGCATGATATAGCATGGTAAATAATCTGTAATTGTGAAAGTAATCGCTGATTACGATTACAATGTAATTGATTACATTGCATCTGGAAATAGTGATTATGATTACCTGAGATCATGTAATCGATTACAACTGATTACGATTACCGATTACGATTAGCCCAACCCTGATGGTATGTAATGAATACATTTATCATAATCACTTCTCAACTTCGAACAAATATATCTCTGTGGTATAGTAAACTCACTTGCACTTTTCAATAAAATTAAATATAATTCTATATGAAATGACGACAAATTATAGTGTCTCTAGGTAATGAAAATGATCTGTCAGAATTTTGTAGGCTAGAAAGTTCATAAAATCATCTTATTTCAATGGTCAGGTGAAATTAAGATAACATTTTTTCAAAACTCACTGCTAAGATATGCTAATTTATTTACTAAGATCACATGTTCTGAATCCTTTATGAGTAGATTATATTCAACAATTTTCATTTGGGTTGAATTACTAGTATATTCAAAATGCCATCTTTATTATAATTTTAGATTTATCTATATTAATTATATTATAAATACTCCTGTTCTATGACATTGCATGTTCTAGAATTCATTGTGAATCTGTCAATTGCATTGTTGAAAGCTAGTAAACACAACATTATTGTGTGCAGTACAGCAGCTAGTTTTCCGTGCTGCCACCTGACTAAATGTTCTCTAACTATACTTTAGTTTGCCTATTTTATGACAGATATGAGTTCATTATGATTTGAATCTGATTATGACGCAAATCAACATCATTACTACCATCTATACACATGCATGCGCGTGTATGTGTTTGGATGTGTGTTTAATCCATGTTTTAACATAGATGTTAACAATACCTATACCTGTGTACCTCAATGTGTGTGTTAAACATGCACGCACACGCTAACACACACTAACACCTGTGCCAGCATTTTAGTTGTCTTTATAAAACACACACATTTACATTGGCATCACGGAATTAATTCTTCAATGAAAGGGTAAACGTCTTATACTTGAGTTGAATCAATGGGTCAAATTTTGTTATAATGCGTCTGACAATGATCCTTTATGATTGTACCTAACAAACTATAGGGCACTCTTTTTAACTTGGTATTTCTCTATCTCTCTCTCTCTCAGACACTCTGGAACCTGTTGACATAATCACTCACTGCCGTAAACCAAATTAAGTTAGGCCAATTGTAAATAATCACCATTACGACTGATCAGCAGCACTCATGGCCTCAAACAGTTAATCTCCGTGCTTATAAAATAAACCATTCGGCGCCAACAGATTCATTAATCCGTAAGTCATAGTATTTTCGGTAGTTGAGCAATATTTTGTTAATAAGATCTAGGACTTACCTGGGCAGTAGATATTCAAGTACCAGTTTAGGCTGTGCAGTAGATATCGGAGCTCTTTTATCCGAGGCAGGTATTGTTGCTATTCAATAGTGGCTACATCTCTCCGATGGTCATTTTGGGATATTGCACTGCCTTATTTGCCACTTTCCTGGTGCTACATAGAAGACTTGTTCAGTGAAGAATGGAACATCTTATACATTCTGATGGTGCATTTATGTGTTCCCAGTTCGATAAATCATAGAATCTGTACAAAGATCAGGATAAATCACGTCAAAATTTCACAAAGATTACGTTCAAGACTTACGTATATTGAAGTCCACATTTCATAGAAGGCTGTCATCAGATCTGGAACCAAAGTGATACAAAGTGCACATTAGTGAAATAGCACATCGTCATCTTTTTAGCTATGTCTGATGGCAAAAAGATGAAAGCATTCGTTGCCAAGGCTGCCATTGTGGAAAAACTTAAAGGTGGTCTGATTGGAAATAAGGGTTAGTAGTTTATATGAATGAATCTTTATTTGCAATTTTCGTATATCCTCTCTGGAAGCCACAGAACCAACTTAGCCTTAGCCGTCTTCCTGCTGGTCTTAAAGAAAAGGCATACCATAAATGATTAATCAGAATAATTAGATGGAAAATGGCAAAAAGGACAAAAATGAAGAGCGAAAGGCGGATATTGTCTAAGAGAAGTGGAGAGATCAACAAAGATTCAGTATTTTGTCAATATTTGGTAAATGTTACCTCAGCTAGATTGGTCTACCAAATATCCATTGTTTCCAGGTTTTTTTCTAGGATGGGACACTAAGTACAACAATGGTTCTAATCACTTCATATCTCTTGTATATCTAGCCATTACTATACTTGTCTAAGTACTGTATTAAGTGCTCCTCGTTAATATATAACCAATAGCACAAAGTTTGTACTAAACCGAAGTTGGACTCTGTTAAGATCAAATATTGTTGTGTGTGATATCTTGACTTCAAAGTCTGCGGACATAGTTTTTAATTAGTAATCTCCCATTAAGTGTTAATGCATGATAACCTTTTTTAAAACCTAAATGCTTAAGCTTGTACCCGATCTGACTAAAAGCGCCATCAACAACTTACTCCGACCTTTCACCTTTTGCCCATTTACTAACAAGTTATAGAAAGTCACAGTATTCTGTGATTTAGATAGATTCGGTTTCATCAGTGATTAAGTTATCCATATCAGTATAATAACTTCTATGCATGTATATTGTGAACCCATAAATTACATGGTCACCTAGGACTTACAGTGGGAGAATTATTTAAAGAAGTACAGTATTATTATGTTACCACTATAGGTAGATTTAATTAATATCTGTAATAACTTAAATTGATCAAATCATGTATTTTATATATATATATATATATATATATATATATATATATATATATATATATATATCACATAATTCACATAATAATAACATATATGTATACGGGTACCTAAGTAGGTAAGTAACCCATATTTGTTCTTTTATTTTATTTACCAGTATTAAGTGAACCACAATTTTATACTTCTGTTGAATAACCAGTGCCATTCATTTACCATTGTATTATGGATATCAGATGATTAAAACAATAGTTGGTAAATGTGACAGACATTCATGCAACATGTATACAGTTGAGTCTCAGCTGATAGAAGTACACGTATTTGGATAACTGGATTTTTACCGATCTAAATACATTTCCCCCATATTATTTCCTCCACTTGACTGGATATTCATGCGTCCATTTCTGGATATGCATCTGAGAAATGAATCAGTTGTCAGATGTGACAATTATGATTGGTTTCAAGCTGAATTACACTTAACTTAAAGTGTATATAAATTTTTTTGGATTAATATGAATAAGCTGTGATCCCACATATTTTGCATTTGTTTCTTAACTTTTCAGTGGTTTGGGGATTTATTTTCAACACTTCATGTGAGAGATAGTCTAATCATCCTACGTAAAGGCTCATCATTTCACTTTAGGCATTGGTTCACTCACTTCTGGGGTTATATTTTTTGTTGATTGTTTAATATATGTACAAGTTAATCTGTATAATCAGGTAATATGTATATTACCTGAAATATTCGATTAATCTGTATTATATCTCAGTTAGCAAAATACATATTACTTAATTATTTCAGGTAATATACATATTATCTGATTATACAGATTAACTCTAACATATACATATCTGAGTAGTCAGCAGGCAAAATACAGCACTCCAATAACATAGTCATTATAGCATTGCATTAGAAACTCTAGGTCGAACTCATACCTGTATTTGTGGGATGTTTCCCAGGAAGTTGTTCTTTGGCCAATAAGTCCCATAATTGTGACCAATGCTGAGGCAATGTAGACCACTTATTATTAGTACTTGAGATACAGAATTAGCACTTTATAATACAGGTATGCATTATTATCATTATCATGGTGCTGGCCATAAACTATATATATATTGATCATAAGAGATTCCCTCAAAGCTATCAATCAATCAATCAATATTTATTTCAAACTGTATGATGATACAATATTTTAATTCATGAGTTAAATGTTCTATACATATGTGCAGTTTGGGGTCTATGCCGAAGATCATTTCTTCTTTGAGACCAGGTATGTGCCTACAATAAAAAGAAAAATCCATACACGTCTTGGTTTCGTAGATTATCCAAATATAAATATATGCAATAACAAGTAGCATAAGTTCACAATATTTGAAACTCATCTTAACCAACATCTTAGTCTGGGCTGTGAAAAGTTTACACGTCAAAGTCAATAGCTCGATTATGCGTGACATTCTACTTAATTATGGTTTACAATTAGACACCTCTGCTGCTGTTGCAATCATTGAAACTGATATCCTATCCAGATTCAGAGAACTCATATTTGGTCATGAGTTTCCAGTTTTCTAATCACTAAATTTTGCTGGGAATTTAAAAAAATAAATAGATAAAAATCATCGAATGTATCATTTGGTTAGTCTTCAAATTTGTTTCATGCATGTGTATATATGAAAACACCATGTTTCATAGCTAAATATATGTACCTGAGCAAGAACATGGTGTTTCAGATATAAAAATTATATAAATAACTGTCCTATGTAATGATGGTAGTTACAGATACATGTTTTAGTCGCTGGTTTTTAAACTTCACAACAAAAAAAAGGTTTTCTACATGTTTTTTTCGTGAAAACCATCATCCCATTAATATTAACACATCTGAATATGATGGATGGTTTTAACAGTTTCCATGATAATATTTAATTATTAAAATAAATGTGAAAAGGTAAAACTGTTTACAATGCAATGTTTGGGATCCAAGAGTAAATTTGTTAACCAGCAATGTTGTGGAATCTAGGATTAGCATCACTCTGAAGATGCATATATTGTTACCCAACATTGCAAATTATGGTTCTGATTTCCGTGGTGTATTTCTGATCCCAGTCCCACTGTGCATTGCATGGAATATTGTAATGTAAACAATTATGTTGTGAAGAGTTTTGCCATTAAGTATGATGCATCTATCACAAATCATTAACCTAAATGATTACAGTGTTAGTGATTTATTCTGAAATATCCATTACTATTTTAATCTTGTATCTTAAACCACAGATCTGTATATTAAATCTAAAGATCACACTTGAATTAATCATATTCTACCTCATTAATTACATATGTTGTTCTATTTGATTAATTGAATTGAACTGTATCCAATCTACCTATTCAGCATAATATAATTATAATTAATAAAATCAAACTGGTATAATGTTATCTCCTGATAAATAATAAATTAAATCAATACTAATACCCTGTTGCTATCTACAATCATCTTGATGCCCATACATTTTGCTGCATAAATAATCACTGTATCAACATCCTATATGCTTACCTGCAGATTACCTCATCATCAACACCAACATCATTTGGATATTTTTTCATCATACTTCCACACTTCTCTATATTTATATATCCCAGCATTCCGTCCTGACTTAACAGAATTATTCTTTTCCACGTTTTCCATCGATGATCTGTTTTGAACTAACTTTACTTCTATAAGTCAGTGCTAATAAATATCTAATTTCCCACAAAATTGATTTGACTTAATCCGTCAGTTCTCTCTTTTCACATTGTAGTTTACTCAAGTCGTGTTCCATCCTGTGTGCACACCAGCCACTGTGTATGCAAAAACAAAGCACCATACAGCTTACTATAGATAAAATGTCAAGTGTCTGTTAATATTTGAACTTGGTGTACAAAACACAAATACCAACACTGCTTGCCTAGCTAATATTTATACGCATTAAATAGAACTTGTCATTAGCATTATCCAGTTTACCATCATCAAATAGTCAATATTTCTTTACCAAACATGCTACCTTGGTGAAGTGGTCAGGCAGAGAAGTTAATTTGAAAGAATTAAATAGGCAGTGTTCAGTCTGTTGGCCGTAGTTTGTGGAAGAATTTTCTCGCTGTCACAAAATATGTTTTGTTAAAGAAAAGTTGACCAAATAAGACGTTTTTCCAGTCACAGTAGGGTGTTTATTGTGCATGAACAAAGCGATAATAGAAAAGTTAAAAATAACCGGAGATCTGTGCATTTTGCCTTTCAATTCTTCCGATATTTATTGAATGAGAATCTTTTTTTTATTATGCCGATATTATTCCTTTAATGTCCTAAAGTAAATAAATGTCGGCATGTTTACTCTGAAATAGGTATTAGTTTGTCTTAGATTTCATCCCTGATCTTGTTTGGGTGTCATGAACTTGGGCCGTCATCTGACAGCCTTTAAGCTTTGTTTACCAGGATCAGATAAAACTAGGATTAAAGGCATTACTTGAATACCTCAGATAATGTTATATTAAATGACCTGTCAGGATTAATCCTGTATTCTTCTCACGTAGACATTTTTAGCCACACCATTTAAAGGAATGTTACAGCACTGCCCTTTAACTCCATATGTTATCATAAGTGTATATTGTCATTAACCTATACGGTTTGGAAATGTGATACCTGTTTCTTGGTGGATTGTTTGAATGTGTGCCTCTGGTGGCTCAAGGTTTTCTTTGTAAAGGCATATTAACTGACATCGGTGGATCTGTTGTCATAAAATTACCACTGTTCGGTTTTCTAGGCTGTTGTTAGTTATTTACTTTTCGCCCACAAATCAGTATGTCACATGTTTATCAAATGTACGTTGACTTTGTGACACTGGGCCTAGACTTTAAAAACATCGAGTTTTGCTATATCCTGGCAACTCTGAGCTAACCATAATACATCAGAATCTTGGAGTATACCTCATCTGGTTAATTGTGTGAGTTATGCGACAAACTTGGTAATTGTCAACAAAATGAGCGATGGTGGCAGTGTGGTGAAGAGTCGTGGGTGGAAGAGTCTCCGGATACGCTCCATGGTGACACGTATGTATTCAATAATGACATTCCTTACCAGAATTATGCCTGGCTTTTTTTTAATTCAGTTCAGTAACCATGGTGATCAAAATTTTACATCAGATGGGTGCATTATCAAATGATGGTATTCTTACTGTGTGCGTACTATTCTATGTGTAATGAATGATCGGTGTACATCTTATGTGGTATAAATATGGCTTAAATATATAAGCTATGCAATGAGAAGATACAGTACTGAATGGAACAGCACCGCTTTATCTAAGCAGTCTGATCCAAAAGTATATACCTGTGACACTCCTGAAATCTGGGTCTTGTTCACTTTTGAGGATGCTAAAAATCACACAGTAATATACGGAGGCTGTCTAATACTAATAAGTTGTCTGGTGATATTAAACTAACTGCAAGCTAAAAATATTTTGTAATGCTTTTAAAACCCACTTATTTTAATCGGCCTATTTATAATATCAATAAACCAGTTAACTTTATTTACAAAATGGCAGATGATGTTTTAATTATGTTTTCAGTGTACCTTCAGTGCACCTTAGAGAAATTTAGATTGATTAAGGTGCTATATAAAATATTATTATTTATATATTTATTATTATTTCCTGACGAAGCTTCTACTCTCTTGTAACCATTACAATATTGTTAAATGAAATTTATCTTTCTTATGAGATAACACTATAATCTAGAAATGGTGAAAAGTTATATATGTGATTTAATACACACACACACACACACACACACAAAGTAGGGTTCTCCAATAGCACAGGGGATAGAACACCACAGCAAATGTTCTGGTCATGGTTCAAATCCGAGCGGAATATGGGTATTTTCTTAGGGAACTGTCTCTTAGCCAATGGTCCCATTTCTGACCAGCACTGAGGCCAAACACAAATTTGTCAACAGTCAGTCTGAGTTTGTAGGAAATCGCTGCCAGTTTTCCAGTTTGAGAATTATTCTTAATTTACAGTCACAAGTGCGGCAGTTCTGTTTATATTCTGTCAGATAAATGAGCAGGATGATACTTTTTATAAATTATTAGCAATACTGATAATAACTTATTAATTTCTTTTAGTTTGAATTTCACATAAACATTAAAATCGTTCTACCAGATATATCCTCCATACTTCAAAAAGTTGTTTCAGACTAGTTGTTAACATTCTTATTAGATGGTGGTGATAAAAATCTTCTCTAACAGTAACCGAAGTTTTCCAATTCCAGGACAATTGCCCAATGACAGTAAGCATTTAATTATTATGACAAAATTTCATTTATTTGACCGTATAAAATGTGGAATTTTATTTTATTGCCACTTTTATCTACACGTTAAGGATGAAACATTCATTTATAAATTCCTCAATAGATAATAGCTTCTTTTACTGGAAATGATCAACATTTCTAAGGGCTTTATATATTCTAGTTATTGGTGACTAACGTTGTTCTTAATCTGTTGGTGGCATCTGACTGCTGCATAATTTAGTATTTATTGTTTTTATATGCCTTTAGTCTTGCTTTTATCTTATCTGTGATCCTTTATTGTGGGTGAATTGTTAGATAACGTCCATTTGTGATATTAAGCTCTGTTTAAATTGTAGTAATAAGATGCAGGGCACTTTTGTTTAAAATGAGTTAATATTTCAGATTTATTTTCCTCCCCCAACTTTTGCTTTTGCTCATGAGACTTAGTCCTTCAAAAACTATGTTGATAACTAGTAAAAAGAAGAACAATTGTATGATTCATTGTTCCCCCATAAGCCATTGTGAAATGCAAGTTTTCCAGTGGACTGTTATTGCAAGGGTCATGACTCCGAGATCATTTAATGAATGTGTACTTATTGTTAAATACAATTCAGGAGGAGATTAGAAATCAATCTCTTGATGTCTGTTTTATTAGATAAATAACGTCCATTGTTCAACAATTCCAAAAAATGAATTTTTATAATATGCATTATTTAATGAATCTTCAATATTATTATTAATTGATTACATTCATTCTGTTTATATATATATATATATATATGTGTGTGTGTGTGTGTGTGTGTGTGTGTGTGTATTCATGAGAACTTGTTCAGTCCAGCCTAAATACTAATTTACAAACATCAAGTTACTAAGCATGATGAAATGTAGGCAAGCAACCATACACGCATGCACACATACACACATGCACATGCACACACACATACTTCATTTAAAACAACTGTTGCAGGAAAATATAGGCAACTGTCAATCATATTTCACTGTGCCAGCATAATTAAAATAGTATCTTTTTTAAACACAAAAACTTTAAATTTGTGTATATGCAGGTAATTATATTTAAACATTTAATTTAACAATAAAAATCCTATTATTATTATTATTATGTTTATTGTTATATGAAATATTGGGGTGTATCATTTGGACACATTTCCGAAATCTGTATTTTATCTCCTGATGCTCTCTGGGCCGTGCTTTAATAGACATTAACAAGTTACATACAACAGTGGATATTATTAGAAGCATCTTTTACCTCGGGTGTGCGTCCTGTCACAACACCGCCGTCTTAGCCGTGAACATCTGACTTGTATTTCTTCACCATTTTAATTATTTATTTTTCTTTTCTTCTGGAACACTCCATTTAAAAATAACCTCTGCCAAGCAAATATTACTCCTGAGTCCCTGTGCTGATGAAAAAAACATTTGATCATCTCGTTGTCATTGTCGTCGTTGATGTCAAGCGCTTCAGAATTACCTGTTGATATTAAATATTGGCTAACTGCATGACTCGAGTGGTTCTGGGTATTTGTAATAGGCATGTTCTTTATCCATTAGAGACACTCCACCAGTGAGTGGCTAAGATATCTCGTTCATCGTTTGTGATATATTTCGACAAAATTGCTCAAATTGCACCTGCTCGGAGAGAGCGTTTTGTGAGACTCCCATTACTTGTCAGGTTTTCGTTGTCCTATCTAAAACCTGGAGGCAAATGTTACTTACCATATTCTGGATGTGTTTTAATGTGGTTGATCTGAAGCATGATTTCATGAATAAGTTGATGAAACATGTGGGAAGTGAAATATTCTTGTGTAACATTTATATATCAGAAGAAGACTGCTCGAATGTGTATGTCTTAGGATAATCGGATGTACTTGTGTACGTGTGGAGATATGTTAAAATGGTTGTGCATATTGTGGGCAATTTCAATGTAAACAGTGCCACAGACAATTTAGCTATGAGTTTATATTCAAGCAGCATAGTGTGTTTATTTATCGACTAAGATTATTGTCACTGAAACAATAATAGCTCCGTGTTATCATGGTTAGGCCACTCATCACTGATGACCGTCGATCTGCATCGAAATCATTTACATCTTATCGTCTGTAATTTGTTCTGTTATGGTGATGATAGATGTGTTCAGGTGATTAAATGCCGATGTTGATATCTTATCTATAACAGCTACACGATAATGGTGATTGATAATCATTAATCAATTTGGATATAATTTATCTCTGTATACAACATTGCTGTGTGGTTGCCAAATGTATATCGTGATCTTGAATGCGGACTTCAATCTAAGGTTGTTATCAACAATTGATGGTGGCTGTCCACACATAATCGGCAAACTTTCCCTGCTCAAAGATTACATCAGATATACAAGTGAGCAGTGTTCATTAATGACATCTTATCTGTAATCAGCCCAGCAGCTTCGGAGTTAGTGCTCAATTTCAAACTCAGTTCTGAGAATACTTCATTTGATTCAGTTTGGTGCTCAGTAATCTAAAGAAAATGGCACATTCCTCGAGAAGTATGTCCGTACAGTTTTCCAAGTCGCCACTTGGCAGTAGTTCCAGTTCTCTCAGACGGCTCTCGCTTAATCCAAAATTGTTTCAGAAACGTAAGCATCTTTTTTATTGTGGTCTTAATTAGTTTGAAATATTGCATCTGATTTGTCATTAATATGTCGTTGTATAGAAACTTGTTGTTCTAGCTCTGTATGTGATGGGGGATAAATCAGTTTACGCTTCATCAGTGTGCCCATTATTAAAAGGGTGGGGCCAATCCCTCCCTCCCTTAGACACCTTGTTTTTGCTTTTATTGTTCTTGTAATCTGATTATCAGGATGGTTGATGTGCAAGGAATGCATTGTTGTAGAGTGAAATTAATTTTTATATCCATAAAAACAACAATGACTATTTGCTGCTACCAGAACTTTTATTATTGGTTCAGAATTTGTTTTAGGATTGTTTATACATTACTGACATTATTAGAATCCGGGACATAATCCCACCGTACAAAGTACCACATGACATAATCCCGGAGAGTGAAAAGAGGAGCAAAATCCCACACAATAAATTAAATTACATAGTAATAAGAGAACTACGTATTATCACAATAATCCCACACAAAATTCCACACAAAAGTCGCATTAAAACTTTTCTTTATTTATTAATATACACAATAAAATTAAATGATTACTTCTCTTTGTTTATTTCCAAGTAAATTAATGAAATTACATAATTAACAAATATAGTGAAATAAAAGCCGGAAATATAAATTTCAATTTATATCAGTGGGCTCTACTTGAATGTAACAAATTACTGTGATAAGACGTAGTTCTATTATTACTATGTAGTTTAATTTATTGTGTGGGATTTTGTTCCTCTTCAGTTTATGGGATTATGTCCTGTGGTATTTTGTATGCCAGGATTATGTCTGGGTAGATTTTGTACCATGGGATTTTGTCATGTGAGATTTTGTCCCATTATTAGTATCTTCATTATTATCATCACTCTTTTTGTCTGTCTTTTTGTCTATCTGTCTGTCTGTCCATCCGTCCGTCCGTCTGTTAACAGTGGTCATTTATCAATGATACATATCTGAATCAGTTAGCTACAATTATTGTATAAAATAATTTCCCCAAAAATTTAACCGCAGCATGAAATGCTTACCTTAAAGAAATAATTTGTCTATTGCCAGATTTATACTATACTCTATTTTTGTTGTTTTTATTAATAAGCTTTATCCTAAAAACAATAAACCATTATGCCTTATAAACATCAAACAATTGCCCCCTTATAGCACCCTGGCATAATCAGATCTGGCTGTGTAGCAGGTGATAAGTGTACGACATTATCCAGGGCTTATCCCAGGAGCTGCCTATCATGCTGAGAACCAAATCATGCTAAAAGCTTCATTCATAATCTGCTCAGACTTGGAATTCTTCTGACTGGGCAGTGGACTAACATACCCGTTAATCACTTCATTATTGGTGACTTTAACAACCTAACAGACCATCTGTGTTTATTCCCCCTGGAGCTGGTTTGACATAACAAAAGAATTAAGTATATTGTTTTGGTGTCCAGTTGTATAACATTGTGTCAGATGTGTAAGACGTTTACTATGTGTCCCCAGTTAAGTTCACAAATGGTATGCATTACCTAATCTTCCTGAAACTGGTTTGTTATTGTTGATGGTCAGATGTTTACATAAGTGTGTGTGTGTGTGTGTGTGTGTGTGTGTGTGTGTGTGTGTGTGTGACCTGGCAGTTCAAGCATAAGACAGTGAATGAATGTGCTTTCACATGCCTGCTTTGGTCCTATTTGACTGAAACACTGCTTAAGCACAGAAACGTCGTATTTGGCTTTATCCATATTATTGATAAGCACACGCGAAGAACGCGCACAGAGAGAACACAAATATCATCATGTCAACAGCCAAGAAAAGTACAGCACGATCAAAGAGTGGACAGAGTAGGTTCAGCTGGATTAGTAAATATGTTCAGAGATAAACTAAAAGTCAATGTTTCTCACATATTGACTGTGGTATGAATTATAAGAATTAATTTTATATCAGAATTAAGTGTTTCTGGGCAGTTTTCCATTTGATCTATTCATCACTTTTTTTGGTGCTTCATATTTTGTTTGTATCGGATGTCTCTGGAGCCTTTTATCCATTGTGTGATTGTTTACATTTAGGCTGTGTCATCTGAAATGTCACATGTACCAGTATTTTTCCAGTAGCTCCATTTTGCCGCTGTCAGTGAATTATGACTCGACTCCCATTGTTCTTTTAATGTGTTTTAGTCTATTTTATATTGCTATCTCTGGGTAAATAAATCAGAAACTCTTCATCCGCAGACAAGCTGAAAAAGGGGCGTCGTGATGGCACTCCAGAAAAGCCAAACACTTCGAACGTTTCCCAGGATGACCTGCCCGAGGAAGGCCCTGCAGCGGAGAAGAAACACGTTATCATTAATGATGAAATTCTCGCCCTGCGGATAAAACCGGAGGATTTGGAGAAGGTTAGTTTCCGCTTAGACGACATCAGTAATGTTTCTCTAATTTGTACCTTGGTGTGAATATTATTCACCATGTTATATTTAACCTTATTGTAAAATGGACGTCCTTCAGCTGCATGAACCAAAGCCACCAGAAGAACCCAAAAAGTCACCAGTGGTACATCCTGTTGTTGTTAGAAAGCTGAAACCTGCCTCTGAGTGGGATAAACCCAAACCTAAAGTGTTTGTATTATTTATTCTCTATATGATCATTGTTGTTTACATATTATGTGTGGTGTATTAGAAAATTTATATTTATTATTCAGTAAGACCATAATACAATGAAATTGTTTATGCTAACAGTTCAGAGATGTTGCTCAAGTGCTACCATATTGTTATTTTCAGTGTACTTGTTGCTAAGCCAGCTCCACCCGATGCACCTCTGAAACCTATAGACCTCTCAGGTAGACTTTATTTAATGTTTAAATGGACATACACAGAATGTTGTGTTTTACTTACATAATAATGTTTTGTTGTATGTAAGATACTTAGCTATATTCATCAGATATGTTCAGTATTACCCCACTAAATTGTGGAAGTTTATTTACCATATTCTTCCATGTATTGTATGCATTCATGTATAATCTACACCCCCTTTTGACCAGAAAAATATCAGGAAAAACGTAGTATATAACATGCAGGAGAAATCAGGAAAATCTGCAACTGGGTGTTATTTCCACAAAATAAATTGATCTGTCGCCAAACAAACAGTAAATGGATGAAGACTATCTGAGCCAATCAGAAGCAGGCATCTTACATCACCAAAGAAGAGGAGCAAACACAAACAATGAAGGCGGCAAAACACAATTGTGCAAACTTCTCCAATTATCGTCCACGGAAATTTGATCCAGTACAGTTGATTCCATCAGGAGATGCATCTATGTGCAGCCCCGGCTCCTCTGTCCATACATCAATGGCATCACGACAACGTTGATACAGAGGTGTGCTGTAGGCAAATAGGATGCCTAATATCGCTCACTTTACATGTGTTGTGCCCATGTTAGACACCCGAATGTTTAAATAGATGGTGCTTCAATCCAGGGCATAAAAACACAGAATAAACACACACATGGCTTTGTACAAATTGTGAAATATACAGAAATAGATGAAACAAAACATATATAGTATCAGTAAAACTGTTATCAAACAATTTATTACATAATATAGAAAAGGTACAATCAAAGTGAAAAGGTACTCTGTTTTCTCAGCAACAGGTCTAAAAAAAGCTGTGATATTTAGTTCTGGCGTAAACCGTGCACCCCCAAAACAAACAAGGAAAATGGTGGAGCAAAACTGTGCATTACACATGGAAGAATATGGTATCTTTAATGATCCGTGCTTATGTTTTAATAATTACATGAACTCCAAAACAGTTTGGGTAGTCATGAGCTTTCATAAACGAAGACAGCCATTTCCATCATATTGGAATAACATTTAGAATAACTTACAGGGGTCTCCTGTGTTTATTTGACAATGGTAAAACTTTCTGGCTTTTATTTCTGCTACATAACTGACATATAAAGTTTACTCCCTGTCCACACTAATATGTTATGGACTGTTTATGCACATGTATAGATTTGTCAAAAGGTGACATTATGCGAGGGAGATTTACTCTTAACCCTAGTTAGCATATAAATATTTAAATGAATACAAAGATTTCTAAATATTGAAATATTTAAATATATATTATATTGACATATACATATTTATATACTATTGACATGTAAGTATTTATTTTTGTATAATATTGATATACAGGTATTTGTATTTATATAATATCGACATATAAAAATGACGAGAGGGAACATTTATTCTGATGGTGTGGGATGAATCTGATTCTTGTAAATACTTCCATGTCTTTATTTACTGCATTTAACCAGAACATTTAACCTTTTATTGATTTTATTGTATTATGTTATCATAAAGCTTCTCTCAGTGTTGTTATTCTTATAGTGTTTCTGAGATGATAATAATAAAATAAGACTGGCTTTCATTAAAAAAAAATTTTGATGTGTGTAAGTCATTATAACAGTACAGTCCAAACTGGGATTTGTAAACACACTGATGGATAATGACTTCATTAACTATATTGTTTGTTAATATTTAAAACATTTCTTCTATCATTTGAAATAATCATGTTTTTTTTCTTCTGTACAGCTGGAGCTAGTTTAAGATTTGATACTGATGGAAACATCATCCCACACAGTATTCTAGGGTCTGTGGAACAGTTTAAGAAAGAGGCTTCACAAAGGGGGGAGTTGCCATATGTAAGTTATATCAGTGTCTGTCCGTCCGTCCGTCCGTCTGTCCGTCTGTGTGTGTGTGTGTGTGTGTGTGTGTGTGTGTGTGTGAAACCTTTTGATTTGAAAGTGACAACTGATATTTTGACTTTAGTTATATTTAAATTAGATCTGTTTATTTCTCTTGGGCTTACTAAATACCATAACATTTATTTTTTGTTTATATGTTTCTAACCATATCCTGCTGTTATTGTATTAAACATCATTACAGGAGTTAGCAGTGGCTGAAACTGACAAGACGGCTGGAGGTGGCTTGACTGTGAAGTATGAGAAACAGCCTGTTTCCAAGTATCCGAAGTTTGAGAGTGTAAATGAATCCAATGCACTAATGAACTGGGAAAAGCGCATGATGGAAAGACGCAAACAACAGGATCATCTATCCAGTAAGCATATTTCTAGAAGCATTACCTGGTGTAATTCCAGAATGGGATATCTCTTCGGAATGTATTATTGATATGTGCAAGGTAATATTGAATAAATTAAGTTAACACAATTTTATAAGATCATGGTGTATTTATTCATGTTATATATTCACTCTGTGTAAACGTTTCAAATAATCATTGTCTTTAATGATGTTCAATCTAAAGATGTGTTGACAGTCAATGATCAGACACTAGGACAGGCCAAAGGTAGACCTCTAGCTGTTACCATAGATTATTATTTTAACTAAGGACTGAAGGTTCTGGTTTCTGTGCCATCTTTCTATATGTCTGTTTGTAAAGTAGTGTCACCTACTGGATAATGAACTCAGCATGTTACCAAAAATGCATGAAGCATGCTTTTCGATGTTTACTGTGGGAAATATTTGCTAATTTATATAGATATTTTACCATCAACAATATCTTTTCTTCCAGTTGGTGCTCTTGTATAGCTGAGCTGTTTGTGTGTGTGTGTGTGTGTGTGCGCGCTTGAAGAAGGAGCTCCCTTGAAATTGAGCAATACTCCCGGCAAAATATTTTTATCCCTCTAATAGTGATGTTCTGTTTAATAGCCTAAATTATTATTGGATAATATTTCAAATCCACTCTTTCCATACCCAAGTAAGCTCATTTAAATGGTGCAGTGATTAGAGCAATGCATTTCAGACATTCAAGTTGTCAGTTGAAATCCGGCCCACCTGTGTTCGTGGGATTTATTTCCCTAGGCAGTGGTCCCTCAGCCAAATATCCCAGGTGTGACCAGCAATGAGGCTAAATAACTCGACTCAGCTCCCTGCCCAAATTATCAAAGATTATTAGAAAAGTCAATAAAATAATATCTGTGAATATGAAATGTCACTTTTTTATATGATATTCTGATAACGTAAACAGTTTCTTCTCAGAAGTATTTTAATCTCTTGTCCAGTCTCAATAAACCTCCAGGGATTTAATTCCTTAAGTATTCTTACTTCTGTCCATAATTTGAAATCGCCGCCGTATGAATGGAGATGTTAAACATGTATCAGTGAGTTACTCAGGTGATGATTCACCATGAGTCTATTTTTGGTGCAATGCTCTAATGATTCTTCCATGATGATGATGATGATGATGATGATGATAATTACACTAATAGTAATAATAGGAATAATAGTAATAATAATAATAGTCATAATAATAATAATAACTTGGCCCATTAGCCTACCATGCGCACAATAGTGGTCATAAAATATCAATCATCATCAATCATCATAATAACAATGTAAAGAGACTGAAATATTTGAAGCTAAATGATGTGAAGAGGTAATTTTAAAGATGATTAATATCAATATTTCTCATTATAAATGAGATGCTCAAATGGTGCAATGGTTAGAATATTGTGCTAGAAACGTCCAAGTTTTGGGTTCAAATCTGACTCGTACCTGTGTCCCAGTTGTGACCAGTACCATGGCTAAATAACTCAACTCCATTTATAAATGATAAATGTTGTAATCATTTCGCTTCATGGAAACATTTAATTATTCATAAAACAAAGATTATTATCTCATGCATGATATATATATATATATATATATATATAGAGAGAGAGAGAGAGAGAGAGAGAGAGAGAGAGGGTTTATTACAGCATGTATTTATTTATTATGTGTATAATAGAGTATATTGCATGAAATCTTTAATCTAAATAGCTATAATGATACCATGTAATACAAATATTTTATCCGTCATTGATAGGTACACAAATTCTGCCTTGTATTGGTGTTTACTATAAACTGTGTTATAAATTGTTTGTTGTTCATCATACAGTCTTCGTGATCAGCCATAACACATTCTTAAGTATGACCATCTCCTCTCCAGTTCCAGTATTAACAAAGTGTGTTATTGCTTGTTGTTGGCATTCAATAACTTTAAAATATTTGACTTTTGTAAATCCGAAGTTGTATTTAGATCCGGACTTACTAGTATGACTCACACATCCAACAGTTAATGCTGGATTATTCTTTTTGTATCCTACAACTATGTACAGGATGTTCTGTTAACTTCTGGAGGCTAACAAACATTTGTCTTTGGGTTGATGGAAAATTATCATGTATTAGAAGTACTGGCTGAAATATTCTTGTTTTCTCTACAACTTTGACATATTTAAAATATATGTGCCTGTGAAGACTATTTTGAAAAATTTTTTTGTTTCAGAATTACTAAACAAAGCCCCAGATCAACTAGTGATGAATCAGGCAGACAGCTATAGGAAGACGCAGGAACTGCGATATATTATTGATCGCACCATACCAACCATCGACTATGGAAAGGGATGTAAGTGATCTCAGGTCAACTTAATTAACCAGATATAGAAACATGCCCCTACATGTGTGTGCATGCACCCACCCACACACACACACACACACACACACAGAGAGAGAGAGAGAGAGAGAGAGAGGCTATATTCACTGTTTTCAAGGTTTTGGCATGTTCTTGTATTCAACAAGTCAAACTTTCACATCACAGAAGTAGTTTTTACATGTATTCTGTCTAATTATGACAAGAGTATTTCTGCATTTACCTTTCACCTGTTATTAGTCAAAATAATTCTTGTAGAATATAACAGGTACAGCTCAGAGAAGAGTATAATGCAGAACTAATAGCTAGAATGCAATACTGCAAAATATATCTATAGAAAAATTGGTATTAACTCTAATCTAAATAGCAGGCATGTAAACAAGTCTTGTTTACATTTTTTATAACCTTCTATGCTAGTTTGTTGTCCACTGCAACTGTTAAATCACTTCTACCATGCACGTGCACACACACACACACATATATATATACAAACACACAATTCTAAAAACTCACAAAACAGACAAAATCTTTACATTGATCCATATCTATGAATGCCACCATGTTGACAAAATTGATCTGAAGAAGAAACATGTGGCACACAGTGTTGAAGACTAGTCAAAACTTCTTACAACTCTCTGATATGTTCATCTTTCAACAGATCGTGTTGGTAGTGAATTCTGGAATCAGCAAGAACGGATTGGTGATGACTTAACTGGCATTCAGTGAGTTCTGTAACTTTCTACTTTTGGAAATTATTTAATGTGTAATTATCTGTTAGCAGTCAACTATAATAATATTACTATTGTTTTCTTTTATTTTTATTATGTTAGGTCATAGTTTATTCTCAGACCAAATTTATCTAGCAACGCCTTATACACTTACCTAGTGATTATACTATA
The DNA here is from genome assembly GCA_025642065.1 of Paralvinella palmiformis. NCBI lineage: Eukaryota > Metazoa > Annelida > Polychaeta > Terebellida > Alvinellidae > Paralvinella > Paralvinella palmiformis. The sequence goes on along the minus strand of JAODUP010000196.1, from coordinate 798,202 downwards.
TCCTGCATTAACTCATAACTGCTGTGTACCTTACATAATTTGTAAAGGTATTTCTGTTTTATTGCATTGTAATTTATCAGTGAAAACTTATTTTGTTATTTACTATTTGACCTGCTTCATTTGACCTGCAGAGAATGTGTAATGAACATAATATGATCTGAGATATATTCAGTTAAAGGTGTTGAAGTTTAGTAAACAAGTTCTAGGATCAAAACTTATAGCAGCCAGTCTCCCATATATGTTAATGTTTGTGATATATCAAGTGGTATATGCATATTGGTGTGTGTGTGTGTGTGTGTGTGTGTGTGTGTGTGTGTGTGTGGAACAATTATTGAGAGATTCTGTCTTACGTACTAGCAATAATTACGTTATGCTTTTACATAAATCATAATAACTATTTAACATAAAACTGATTTGATCATGTTTTGAACAGTGAATAATCTAGCATTATCAATGTAGATGATAACATGTAAAGTTTGTTTATTGGTTAAAACAGAGAGAGATCCTCAAGATCTAGGTAACCAATAACAACAACAATTGTTGTTCAGTATTTATTTCCGTAGTAGAATTATATAGCTTTATTTATTTATGCATGCTATTGCATGGATCTTTAAAACATACATATATACGTAGATGTATTACTCAAACACACACATACATAACAAATGTCACACATACATCACCATACACACATACATACATACAAACCAACATATCTATTGTGGAGTTTCAATATATTGCATGTATTGGTACAGAGTACTGTATTCCCAACCTTCCATGTATGTACATGTCTTCTTGAACGAATGTTCTGATTTTCTATTCTGTTATTTTACTATTACCAAGTGAACAACAAAATAGTTTGTAAGTAACTCGGCCTTGTGTTTTGTGCATTTAAACAATTCTTCAAAACAAAACAACAACTACTACTACTGTATAAATGATTGCCGGCTTTTGGACTGTTCCACATACCCCCAAAATGACGGAGATGTCTATTGCATGTATATAACAGCATCGGATGTGACTTCACCTCGTGTTATGTCTTCACTAATGCCAGCAACTATTTTGAAGTCACGTGCACAGTCTGTTAATTGTTTGTAGATAACACTTCGTCATCTGTAAGCCAGTTCTAGGCTTTAAGTGACTCGTATCACCAATCTAAAATTGGAGAGAGAAGAAAGAAACATTTAAAAAAAAAGTGCTTCAGTGTTATGTATCATATTTCATCTATTTTAATTTAATGCACTACATCAAAATGCCAATATGTCTTATACTAGCTGCAGGTGCAGATCATATCATTGTAATTATGAATTTATTCACAATTACAACGATATGATTATCAGCCTAATCAACGTTACCTGATACGTTTTATCTCTACATTTATAGTATGGCTATGTCGCAAACTGAGAAGGGTTATCCCCCTCCTATCGAACATGTTGGTGTACCAAGTATTGTACAACAGGAAAAAGGTACTTTTTCACATCATCAGTATATATCAACACTAAACATATGATAGTTGTACTGTAATTTAGATTTATCTGAGTGACTTAAAAACTGGTGCTATATCATTTTATATTTTTGCTTTTGTCTAAACTATTTTTTATACTTATTAACACGTTATAGGACTAGATGAATTCAGTTGGTTTTATGGCTCGAGTACTTTGCTTAATAAATTCTTCTTACCCCAGTCGTTAATTCTATACTTCTGTAAGGAAAATGGCATCCATAGATAATGCGTTCAGTAGTTCAGAACTGTCAGCTGTTAAGTATCCATTCATTTAATTTATTTGTCTGTTTGTTTATTTCAGGAACTGACTGGGAAAAGCCACGTACACCGTTCCACAAGCCGTGGCACAAGTCTCCTTATCTGAGGCAGCGTCAGGTTCAGTTGGAACCAATCATCAAAGAACTGGATCCTCATGAACCAGTCAGTAAACAGTATTAATAATGATCATTTATGACTGAAATATGGCACTGATATGTGGAGGATGTTCATTTTTTTACTATACAATAATATATTTTATGGATAGTGGGAGTGTATGTTGCTTTATTTATTAGAAATTTATTACCTCTTTCAAATTTATTATTTTTGGCTAAAATTAATGAAACTACAGTCATTGTCTGTCTAAAAAAACCATTAGTTAAATAATAACCTTAATGAATCATGACTGCCTACATATAAAGGTGGTTGATTACAGCACCAAAAAAGCCTGGGTTCGATTAAAATAATTATATTGTGATGTCAACTGATCAAGGTAAGCCAACATTACTTGTTCATCTCAACCTGTCTGTTGCATTTCATAAGTTGACCACAGTGTACTTTCTCACAATTGGAAGACAATGAAATGATTAACTTATAACATACCAATCCAATTTGGAACAATTCTCACATTTGTCTGTTTCATCACAAGTTACAGAGCTTAGCCCCTTAATTTATGTAATGTACACACACATTATTGGGATCACTTCACAGTGATACAACATTAAATATCACTTGTGTACTTATGATGCACAGCTGTATATGTCGCTTGATCCTGACAATAAATTAAATATGGCCTTTTTTCGGAGAATTTGGAACATTGTATCGCTGATGTTTAGCCAGGGTGGACTCAGAATCTTCTAAAATTCAATGATGATAAAACAAATATGATCTATTTCGCTTCAAGAGATTATGGCAAATTCATTTGAAAAACACCTGCCGGATTACTTGTTGGTGAATCTCTCATTTACCATATTAAGTTATTTTTGACAAATGAATTATTATGAATGAACTTGTCAGATCAGTTTGCAGAGCTGCTAACTATAGTATTAATTATAATAAATAGAACATCCATTGTCTCATAGCATTCTTCATGCAATATGTAGTTCCTACAGCAATTGATGGCTTTGTTGAATCGCATGTAGACTATTCTAACTCCTTATTACAGGACATAACTGATTATAACATCAGTCTTCTTCAGCAAAAGTAAGAATTATGTAAAAACTGCATTGGTTGTTAGTGCAACAGCATAATCATTGCAACATTTTGTTAATAACTTAAACAGAGACCTGTCCATGAGAAATTAAGCTTGAAAACTCAGGGTATCCAGTGAGATACTATTGCAGCTGCCTATACAGTGCCTTCTATTGCAGGTGCCCATATCTGGGCTGAAGTCATGTGAAGTTTCTCTTTTGTTGGGTTCTAATAATTCACTCATTCATCATTGCTCTCTCAAGTAAATAATATTTGGTTTTAGGTCGATCATATTTTGGGTATCTCTATAGTTCCTTTAATTGGCTCTTGTTAGTAAGAGTACTTTACTAAATCTACCCTGTGATTTTTCCTATTATTGTTGTTGTTGTTATTATTATTTTATGTAATAACAGAGCATCCAGTGCAGACAGACAGGCTTGCATATACATGCATATATTAATGCATGTATGTATTAACATATTTGTAAACACAAACACACTTCACAGACTCATTCACACATATCAAAGTACTTGTATGGAAAGTCATTTGAAAGATACCAAATCACACACAAACACACACACACTTGTTGTAACAAAGAATAAAAAAGTTAAATTTATCTTACTTAAAGGACATCCTTAACTTGGAGATTGTTGGTACCAATCAGCCAGAAGCTAAAAGCGTCATGGATCATCCTTATGATACGGAACTTAATGGATTTGAACAACAGAAACAGGATTACCTGGACAGAGAACACCAGGCGATGCTGTATGTATTTATCATATAATCACATGTTTTAGGTGTGTGTGTGTGTGTGTGTGTGTGTGTGTGTGTGTGTGTGTGTGTGTCCATGCATGTGTAATATCTACAGATTTTAAGAATACCCACTTAGATGCATATTTTCTTCAAATGTTATTGTCAGTATAAATTTATCAAGTTGGCCACAGCTTATAATAAAATCATTGATGGTAATATTGATGACTTTGCTAAATGCTCGTACTACATGTAGGATTTTATTGTTTAACAAAATCAATATCCTTCTAACAGTGAGCCGGTTAATACTGATGCCGGTCAAGATTCGCAGCCAGTATTTGGACCATCGCTGATATTTTCTGGCCGAGCGGCTCGCTGGACGGGAGATAGCTCAACGTTCTTGGGACAGAAAGGCGTCGAGGCTAGAGTATCATTTGAAGCATTTGCTGGTGATCGAGCGACCACATTTCTGGAAATCGTCAACGATGGCACAACATGTATCTATTATGACTGGAAGGTAAGTGGTTACTACCAAAACGGACAACGTGTAACATAACGCCCTTAGCTTTTAAATATCCTACGGCTCAGTGTAATTTTAATTAGCAACAGCATTTTTTCATTTTCTTATTGTACTTCTTCAGTCAAGTATTCCAGAATGTCTGTTATATGACCCGCTTAAATAATAGACAAAGAAGTGTGGCTCAAATTCGAGAAACATCTTTATGGAAATTCAAATAATTCTTGGTTAATTACATGTTTTTCCTTGAGTACTAACTAATGTTGTCATCTTCCAATTTGCAGAAGATACCCAAAATTGATCCATTTGAAAAGATGGCAGCAAAGATACAGCGATTTTATTTCAACACCAGCAATGGTTCGTTTTTTCTGTGACATTGCTTCTTATCTTTCAACAGAATAAAAAATCTCACTCAGCTCTGTACTTCATTCAGTATTTTTATTTGAGAGTGATTGTTGTTAATTAAATTGGGAGTAATTATTTTTTAAGAAATTACTCTAAATTCTTGTTATTTATTTGAAGATCACAATATCATTTCTATTAATTTTTTCTTCTAGGGGTCATTTTGCCTGGAGACAGAATGAAGTTTCCATTTGTTTTTAAGTCTCCTAATGCTGGAGTATTTTCGGAGCAGTGGCACTTTGAGACTAAACCTGTGCTTTGTGGTGGTGCATCACTGCTTGTTACGCTGAGAGGTGTAGCACTGCAAAAAGACAAATTTAAAAACCAAAGAACAGAGATTGAGGTCAGATATGGGTGTGTGCATGCGATCGTGCATGCTTGCATGCGTATGTGTGTGTGTGTGTGTGTGTGTGTGTGTGTGTGTGTGTATTTCTGTGTCACAGAGAGAGAGAGAGAGATTATATTGCCCATGTTCTGTAATCCTATGCAAGCTAATGGATTTTCTACTCCCTAATGTATGTACTATTTCTTGCTCTCATACTTTTTAGATGTTAATGAGATTCAATCCAAAGATTACCCATATTCTGGTCCACTAGTCCTAACTCTGATCCTGACAGTTCATCACTTAAATACCTTGTTATATCAATTTACTTGTAACGTGAGAAATTGTCCATAATTACTTTAGATAAACTACCTAATTCTATTTCTGCATATCTAATCAATTTAAAAAAAAATTCTTGTGTCATCCGTTTACGTCATAATTCCTCTTTTTGTAGAATTATCAAATATGCATCAGTGTATTCAAAATTTGAACATTTTTAAAATGTATTATCAATGATACAATAGCAGCTGTTGCAGCTTCATCGTATTTTTGCCATCACACGAAGAGATATAGTGACGTATTATTTATAGTTATAAGATGACTGACAAGTAGGCAATATCATCAATTGACTGGTTATTGTTCAGAAGGTACTGGCTTTTCAGGGTCGTGGCACGCTGTGATGATGATGATGTAGCTCATCCGGGAATAATTGGCATTAATCTTTCAGAAAGAATTAGCGCACAAGCAAGCTGAGCAGATCGTTCATGGCGTCCTGGATGGTATTATTGAGGGCTTACGACATCCGGAGAGACCAAGATCACCCGTCGATGCCTACATCACCGAAGAAGAAATCTTCGCAAGGAAAAATCCAAGAGTACGTTTAGTATTGCTATGTTGTGCCCATGTACCCATTTCTTCTTCATTAAACACAGTTAATGGATCCGCAATTGTTTCCACACTGTAGAAGAACTGTGTTATAGGGAGAGATCACTCTGGTGTTAGGCTGACAAGAAGTGGTCAAATCAGTGATTAGTATAGCTTTGCTGCAATTTCATTCGCATGAAGAATAATGTCTTACCATCTTCAACAAATATGATGCATGCAGGTGGCAATGAAATTATGAATATCAACATTTAGGCCATCAACTTTCAGCTGAAGAGATGTAGGGCTAGTATGTTTGTGGTAATGGATGTTTCAGCTATGGCTTAAACCTGAACATATATGCATACGTATTCAAGTATGCTGAATATTACACCAGGAAAAAAGTGCAATTAGTGACAATGAACAGTAATTCAATTTCATGTTGATATATTGCCTCAAACATCCAGTATCTCTGCTGCCATTTAACTGTACAAGTTTTATTTGTAACTTTGTGTACTCTAAAGAGGTTTTCTTCTGGAATTTCTCCATTATAATGTGGAGTATGGATTCCATTGAGGTGAGGTGCCTTATAAGTGAACTATAGATAGCATTGTTCTCTGCCTCTGCTGCTTCATGGGTTAGAGCATAGGGCTTCTTACTCATGATCATCCTTTGCATCTGGCAATGATTTCTCCACTGAATCTATTGTAAATTCAAAACAAAATTATAATTAGCCTTTGTGGTGAAGCAGTAAATTACAGACTCTATTTGGATTAGCCAGCCACATAAAATAATGTCTCTATTATCAAAGTTATTTTATGCCAGAGCCACATATGATAGATCAGATGCAACATAAACAGATGAGACTTCTCCAGCATAGATCAACTACTTGACACACACACATACACACACACACACACACACATATATATATAAACACACACATACACACACCAGGGCCTGTAAAATCGGTTGCCCAGACACCCAGGGCCAGTATAGTTTCATGCCAGGCTACTGCTGATCGCCGATTACTTGTCCATTCAGGCAAGTGCCTTTTTGAGATGATAATTCGCCATGTATGTGTCTGCACATGCCTGATGAGCAAACCAATTAAATTTCCTGCATACCTATACTTATAATCCCCAATGCAAATCCGAATGCGACATTGCAGTAGGGTATGTGACATTGCAGAATCCAGGTGTTTCGGACATCCCTCTCATCTTCCTACCACCTATTTTATTGGGAAAGCCAAAAGAATCAGACAATTGGATTCAGAAGTTTATGACTGGGTCATAAAATTCTGGATTCAACCATCCATTTTATCGCATAGGCAGTCGCACATATGGAATCACTTCTCTGCATCTTAAAGCCGAGATTCCATGTATGCGTAATGCGGCACCCAAATCCGAATGTGACATTGCGGTAGCATATGCGACATCCATGTGTTTCCGTCACCCATCTCACCTTTTTACCTATTTTCCTTTCCTAGACACTCAAATCAGACGGTTGATTTCAGAATTTTACCACCCAGGTCTTAAAAATCTGGATTCAGTCGTCCGAGTCACACCAATCACTACTTGTAGCAATCCGTTTTGTTGCAAATCGCACATGTGGAATCACGCGCGTATGTTTACATGTTTTACAGGTGAAATATAACAGATTTAAAAATAAATTGTAATTTGGGATCAGGTGAAAATTTGTTGGGCAAGTGCATTTCCAATCTACTTGCCCAGCAACCAACTGGGTAATTAGTGACTTTTAGTTGTGTTTTGGGTTATAACAAATACAAATTGTTAAAACTGAACAATGAACAACTAATGATATAGAAGTATTTAATATTTTCAGTACAAATATTTGTGATCCAAGCATCCGACAATATGTCCACTTTTGAAGTATGCTGGATTGAATTATAATGGAGCTAGACCACATATAAGTTTGTTGATATCAATTCATATGATCTTTCCCAATCTTCATGAAGTGCATAGGCTGTCATCCCAACCCCCAACCCCCCCACTCCCTATCCTCAGTATTATACTGAGATGGCACAGAACCACTGGAACTCAGCTTAAATATAGTCATGCCCCAAGATTCTGTTTTATCATCTGTCATGGCCTAAGCATCTTTGACATAAATATCATATTTATTCCTCCGTGGCCTAAGTCTTTATGGCCTAAATGTCCTATGTTTAGTCTGAACATGTTGTGGCCAAATTTTCATTTTAACATTTACATTATGTCATCAAACTATGTACTTGTCTGCTGATCTATAATTTGTTCATTTTGTCATATACAGTAGGCCCCCCAATATATGGCAGTCCACTATAACATGAAATTGGTCAGACCTTGGACCCCGATTCGTGAAACTAATTAGCATCACGTGTGAATTGCTGTGGTCAAGTAAAATTAAGATTGGCCGCTGGTGGTCAGTTTTATATGTTGATTGGGCGCTATTGAGGGTCTCAATTGGCATTTGGGACTTCAAGTGTTGGCCATAATATGCATTAGAGGCGTGGCCGCTATTGGCAACATAATTAGCATTATCTTAAATGGGCTGATGTTTGGGACCATAGACTCTGGCCGCATTATAGGCACTGGCCGTCGTTCAGGCATGGCCACAATGAGGTGTTGTACTGTAGTAGTAGTAGTAGTAGTAGTAATAGAAGTAATCGTGATAGTAATAGTAGTAGGAATGGAAGCAGCAGTGAACTGGTTATTTATTCTTTTCTCAAAGTGTGGATGCTTCTGCGTTTCAGTTATATTATTCAAATGAGGTCGTGCAGAATTTGAAAGCTTTATACAAAGAACTGTTCAAGAAGGAGGAGGCAGAAGAAGAAAAAGCTGAGCTTCGGGAAGAACCAGAAAAAGAAGTGGAATGGAACCTTTCTGTTCAAGAAGTGGAAGACGTGAGTATAGTATATTTAAATAAATCTCAATCAGTACTAGAATACGTAATATTGTAACATAATTGGCAATATATTGGTGTGTGTGTGTGTGTCTGTGTGTGTCATGCAGATAAAGGCAATAAGTTTTCACAATATATGAGGTCTTCTCTATTTATCTGTAATAGACATGGCATGTAAATGAAGAATAGATGAGAAAAACCTGTTAAAAAATAAATTTGAAGCTCATAAATAAATAACCATTGGTGATTTGCCAAACAGTGTGGAATTAATATGGTGTATAATAAAATGTGATGTTTCTCTGCATGTTTCTTTTCCAGAAGATTATGTTGCTAGATGAAGATGATGAAAGAAAACAAGAAAAGTTACTGCAACTGAACTCAGCCATTATATCTCTCTCGTATCCACCTTTTACACCGAAACAGCTACAGATGTTTAATATGGGGTAAATATGTAATCAGAGTGCTGTAAACATATGTTTTGCTTAAATAATAAATACCAAATTCAGGCCAAAAACCACTGCAAATAGAAGCCTTGAAGATAAGTGCCACTTAGGATTTTTAAGAATTTAATCAAATGTTAAATCATAACTGTTTTATCGTGTTCGGATGATTCGTTGCAGTGCTTATTGTTTATCAGTATGATTTTATAAGATGGTAGGTGACTTTAATTACAATGCGATAAAACTGTTAAGATGTCAAGCAAGGACCAGGAAATTTCTTGAGACATTTTGAATGAATAGCTAATCCATAAATGTATTCTTCTTCATACAAAATGAGAAGTTCCCCGAAAAGTTTAAAAGGCACCACTTAATGAATATAAGTTCTGTAAATGTGTGAAGGTTTTAATTGGTTGTTCATTCAGTCTTGTCGTAAACATGGAAGTAATAGAGAAGAACAAAGGTTATATAGAGGCATTATTTTTACTTTCACAACATATTTTAAAATGTTTTTTCCACAAGAGCCTCACTTTGTTCAGTATAGATGCCCTTGTGTCTGGTGACCAATAATTACCATACATAGGAAACTGTATGGTATAGACAATTTCCACCGGGCTCGCTGAACCATGTGATAAAAACATTCTTTTAGCAATCATGAGATCACGGAGATCACAATATGTGTTATATATAATGATAACATGTCTATTTTAGTTCAAAACTTTATTATTTATTTTCAATGACGTGTAATTTTTTCAGGCAAAAATAAACTGTCAACTTTCCCCATACAAATAATCTTATCTATTAGTAAAAATTATTCTATGTAATATTTAATAAAAATGAAGCTGCTACATGAACTTGTAGATCAGTTTAGTTCTGTGAATTCCCCAAAATCTAAATTTACACTTCTTGTTCCATGCTACTACATGGCTTCACTGACCCGCAAACCACAGTAGATGTGGACTACACATGCATAGCAGAAATTGTCTATTATTAGTACAGTCTAAATGACCAGTATTGTTATTTAGTGTCAGTCAACCTCTTGAACAGTTTTGTTTAGTGATAATGTAAACAAATGCATTTAAAAATGTTTTATTATCACCAGCTATCAGCTGATGACCGAACTTGTAGATGATATTGTTGGTGAGGCAGTGCTACTGAGGACAACAATTGGCATGCCGGAACGTGAATCCATTGAGATACCGGATGAAGCCAGTAAGTGTTTATGGGCCATAATTATTCTTTAATATGTTGCCATCCTACCTGAAGACCATTCAGTTGTTTAATTTAGATTTTGTCAACATAGCAGCTGACAGTATGTCTGCATCTTCAGCTCAGCAAGTGTGCATCAACATGCACACCTGCATCTGTGTGTGTGTGTGTGAACGCGCATGTGTGTGTGTCAGGAAGTGATTTTAATCTTTTGGCTTTATACTTTCAGTTTTTGTGTTCTCATGGAAATTAAACGTTTTTGTTAAGTTCCTCATTGTTGGTGCTTCAAATAAAATGTCTATGAGGATGACCATTAAATAACCTTGAACAAATGTCTCCCAACAAATGCAGACATTTAAATTGTGATCAATTAGAAATTTTTTGCCATTCAAAACTTTCTCCCTGTGTGTCATGGTTTGGTCAATTTAATAATATGTTCATTCATATTAAAGCCAGAAATATGTATAGCTAATATTGAGATATATGAGATCAACCTAATCAATAATATTGACTGCTATATCTTTGGTATCTCATTTTGACTGTAATCACTTCAGCAATATCACAATATATCATGCATCACGGATATTAAAAACCAAAATCCTTTTAATTTGAAGACATTTCAGGAGAGCATGCTACCCCATCACCAGATGCTTCTGGTAATTGATGCATGCATTTTCATCTAATTGCGGTTTTGACATTTGTAGTGTAATAGGTAGATATGGAGCACTACATATATAAATATATATATATATATATAGGCAGCACAGTGCATATTATATATAATACCATCTTCCATCAACATCATCACATGTAAATATCGAAAGCTAATTCCTAGGAGATTTGCAATCTTTACCAACTGTCAACAGAACTTGATCTTCTTCATTCAGTTTATTTAGTCAGTGACTGAAACACGAAGGGATCAGTGATAATTATGCACAGTAGAATAATCATGGAGGGGATGTAATCTTAATGTAATAGTCATTATTGGACATTTTGGTATAACTACTAATATATAATATATAGGCTTGCACTATTTTGTGATTCAACATTAAACAAAACTAAAACTAAATCATTTATTTATTTATATATATATATATTAATTACTATTTCATAAATTAAATGTTGACATTGGAAATTTCATATTGTTTACTGATGAGTAATAATGAAATGTGCTAAATCATAGTAGTGATTGAATAATCTGAATTTGATTATTCACAATAAATAAGTATCACCTTCGATAGATGAATATTTATTTTCTAAACCTTTTAAATTAAATAGTGATATGTAGTTTGTGAAGCACCCAGTCTACAGACTGTAGGTTATAACACTTAGCTCTCACTAATAAATGACTCCTAACAATTAACAGTGTTGAAATCATATATATTTATGGGTAATTTTATTAATTAAAAAATGATATACATCAGTTTTTGGTTTTATAAGAAAACATGTTTCTTTCACCACAGAATGAAATGATAGGTTTACATCGCTCTTTAAGATGAATTGGTGTCTAACAGCTTCCATGTTAACAGTGTCATTCCTCCCTTGGCTTCTGACACTAGATTTAAATACAATATTTGCATGTTATTCGTCGATGTGTACATTTTAGCTCCATTTAATGTGAAGTCCTTCGTGTTATTAATGTCAATGACTATTAATGACTGATCAATCTTTAGTTAACTGGATAATTAAACCTTTATATGTTTCAATATCTCCTTTCCGCAAGTTAACCCTGTACGTCCTACTTCCTCTGGAACAGATACGACCAACGTCAGTGTTTCTAATGGTAACCAAATCACAATTATCTGTATTTTATTATTGAATCGCCCGCATTGTATATCAGTATATTATGAAGAAATATTCACGTTTATTGTTATCATATTTATGCTTACCGTTTTATTTTGGTTTTTCCTTGTGATACTATTTCTGTTGATGCATGGTTAGTAGTGTGTATTGCACCTAGGCGTTATGTAAGAAAGAACAGATCATCCACTTTAAAAAAATAGCATGCAGTTATGCTTAGAGTATATTTATACATCATCATAACCTCTCTTTCTTATATTAGTTACATTTATCTCAGTCATGTGAAATTGTTCTTCATCACTGCTTCAGTTAAAGTTTTCTTGGAGCGTTTTATGCTTGTAATCACAAGGGGGCAGCACTGAACATAAATCTTAATTTGTTCTCTAGGTGGCAGCACCCTCGAACATTATCTTATTCTGAGTAAATTGGTCTTCTTAGGTAGAGCCATTTATACAGACACACGCAAAAACACACACACACACACACATTTTTTTTTAATGTTCTCAACCTGTGTCAATTAAATTAAACAGTGTTAGTATATTTATTAATGTATAATTATATAATGCATAATGTTCTTAACAATTTGATAATCATGTGTTGCTATTTATAAAGATGAGATTAATAACTATCAAGGAATTACTAATGGCAATTGCTAGAGCATCATATTTTTCTATAACATAAAACTGTGCCATTCTAATAAGTACATTAATAGCTTGTAATATTGTGTTAGAGTGCTCATCACTAATATGAACCATTTCATGGCATTATTTAACATTTTTCCTTTTACTGATTCTGCGTGCTTCCTTTTAACCCAAAAGTCTCCTCTGCCACAGGCCGCAAAACACCACAGGCGAGTGATCATCGTATAGCATCTAGCAATACAACAGGTGGCGCCACCAGTAAGTAATCGGCATAATACACGACACTAGCTAGCTTGGCTCAGTGATTGACATCTCGCTTAGTATTATATTACTTCCACGTAAATACCAGTGTAATCTCAGCCTTGAACTGTTCCAACATAAGCTCCTTGCCAGGCATGAATGAGTCTCCTCA
>JAODUP010000196.1:637500-782500 GCA_025642065.1 Paralvinella palmiformis | reverse complement strand
TAGCCGATCTCGGCTACGGGACGACATTGGCGAAGCTTTGACCGTGTCTCCTCCAACTGCACGGATATAGTCAATGTATGGATGGATGGATGGAAAGACCGACGGACGGGCGGATGGACGGACGTGGGGGTCATCCTTTTTGGCGGCGATAACATCACGACTGCCATAAGTCATCCGGGCTGATTCTTGTCGGCTCGCTAGCCACACGGCACTTGCCGTCATTGGGCCGACGTTTATCTGGCGATTTTGGCTCCTGTTGCCGATCGGTTTGAAGGCCGTTGTTCGGGCGATCGGAATGACCGAACGAATGATATCTGATTGAGTCCGACCGCCGGGTAACGAGATATGAAAAACACAAACACACACACACACACAGAGAGAGAGAGAGAGAGAGAGAGAGAGATAGTATGGGGGTGGGTTGGGAGATGGTGTTCGCTATCAACTCCGTTAAAACATATCAGCCGAGCTCTCTGGTCTAGACAAACAGCGTGTGTATAGATAGGTTTTATGTTCATCAAAAATGGCCAATCTCTCCTTCTGTGGATGATTAAGCGGTCATCGTGTTTGTTGGGGGTGGGTGCGAGTAGGGGGGGCGGGGTTGTTGGACCTCGGAATCAGGCCATTAGCATATTATATCGGTTGAAATTTTAAGTAAACATATATTTTTTTCTATAATTAATGATTGTCCTCACAATCTGTTGCTGGTTATCAGCTTCGATGATTCATATTAGGTTGCGGGGGGTTGTTTTTTTTTTTATAAATTCGCCCATCCATCCATGATCTTATTGTCTCATTTCTTTGACAGCTTACATCACTCACTGGCGGCATGTTATTTGCGAGTGTCGGTCCTTTGTTTTCTTAAACGTTGCCGATGGCGATTATTTTCCCACAAGTTTCCGTTACTTTTATTGCATGTTTTTGTCGTCGGTGTTAAGCCATGCTGGCTCAGATAAAGGTAACCTTTTGATCTGTTTTATGGCGTCACAGCGATACCGGCAACAAGTTTTGCGGCCCGAGCTTTTTCCATCGCCCCTCTCGGCTTTGTTTCTGTGCGTCAGTTTCGTTGCCGATGACAACAACAAAAAACCCACATCATCTAGTCGAGTTTCGGGGGGGTGGGGATTGGCTATCGGAAGCGTGTCCGGAGCACACTTTGGATTAAGTCGTTGTTGTTGTTGTTGTTGTTTGACGGGTTTCGGGCTTAGATGTTAGGCCTCTCGAGATATCTTAATAAACACGAACGCTTTCTTACTGATAGCGCAGTGTAAAAGATAACGTCGATTATCCGAGAGGCTGACAAGGAGTCTCGATACGTGTCACATAAACATGAGAAAGTTACAAATGTTGTATTGTTCACACTGGAGTAAACTCCTCATAAAACTCTACAATGAGGATAGTCGACTATACGGGTCCCTTGTATCGGTTTTTGTACGAACGGGGCTGACTGTTATAGATGGTACTTCATCAGTCGAAACACGAATGTTTTTTTTTTATAATAAAAAAAAATTAATTATAAATAAGAAATGGTTTTGTTTTGTTTTAATAATGGCCTATGTCTTTTACGTTTACTAATACGTTGGCGCGCCTATTTGTTGACTATTGATAATAGATGTTGATTATATTTGTCAGCTATTATTAATATCCAGTGTATCAATTTTCGGACAGGTTTTCCTAATTAACAGTAACCTTTTCCCACCTTATTATTGCAGTATATTTCTGCGTTTTCGTGAAATTTGTTCGCTTGTTAATAATTATTTCCTTTTAAATATTAATTAACAATATCTACTCGGATTCTGCGCAGATTGCGCACAGAGCAGCGTTCGGTCTGTGTATGGCCCCGATCGATGTAAATTATCATTGTTTTAATTTTTTTTAAATCCTGCCGAATGTTTATTTATTAATTTATTTATTTTCATCACTTGCATGATAGGAACGTTTACTTGCTGTTTGACATATCCGATGTTTGTTGTTTTCATTCTGATCATTTATTTTGTTTTGCTGATTCGTCAGTTCAGGGAGTCAGTCGCTCGTCGACACGTTCCGATATGAAGTCACCTGGTTCTCGTAAGTTAAACACGACTAGCTAGCCCTCAGCCACACACACACTCACTGTATGTACCAAGTAGAAATGTGGCTCAGATCTGGCTGAGGTCGTGTTGTTCAAGCTTAGAACATGTTGAACATGGGCACACTTTCTGTACTTAGTATAGTAACACCATAGTCACGATTAGACGGCGGCATGTGCGTGCTTGTGCTTGTGTGTGTGTGTGTGTGTGTGTGAGTGACTTTATAGTCGTGGCCGTGTGCACACCTTTACGGGGCAGCTTTAGGTGTTAGACTTATATCGGTGTGTTAATTTTTTAGATCTTCTGTACTTAACACTTGGGCGTATGTGTTCTATCTAAATGTTCTATAAATTGTCTAACGTTTAAGGTGTAGTTGTTGTTGGTAGTGGTGGTGATGAACGTCTTATAGACGTCTAACATTAGTTCTTGTTAGATGTATCTGTGGGTTTTCTACGTGCACGTATCTGAGTTAACAAATATACACTATTTATTTTTTTGTTTTATATATATATATATATATATATATATATATATATATAGACAGACAGACACGCACGCATATATAGGAGCGCCTCCATGGTCTAACTGGTAGCGCGTTGTATCACAGATCACTACCACCTGAGTTCGAATCTCGGCGTGGGGATATCTGAAAGTTGTTTCATCTTTGACTTCGCTTCGTTACATTTGGAGGTCGCTCGGCCCATTTAGCCTACCATGTGCACAAAGTGGCCGTAAAACATCAATCATCATCATCATCACACGCGCGTATACATAGACACACACATGCGCGAGCGAGCGTTTTATATATTGTTTGGTGTTAGTTACCATTAGCATGTCCTGTAGCAATTTGTGTACATATACCTAATCCAGTATATGTTTGTGCATGCATAATTTATTTATGTTTGTTCTTGTTGTTTGGTTTTAGGGCTTTTTTCAGGTAATCCATTTTTCTATCAAATTCATGAAGCCAGCCAGTTATTATTCACATCATGTCTTTATTTTAAAATACTGCCGCTGCCCACACCTGTATACTTATGAATGCCTCTCTATATATATAATATATATATATATATATATATATATATATGATTGTGACAAATTTAGTATGCATACATAAATTACAGTATCAACAAGGTTCTTGGTTTACCAACTAAATATAATGCAAATCTTATTTCCTGGAATTTCTCACTCTCTCTCTCTCTCTCTCTCTCTCTCTCTCTCTCTCTCTCTCTAACTTATTCACCGCTTGCCGTTACCGAGGTTAGATAATCTTCTCTTATGATATTTTATTTCAACCCCTTTCCAACTGATGTAGCCGCCTAAGACCGTGATCGCTCTTGACCTGGTCGGGCCAATTGACACGCCCGGAGACACTTCGGTCTTAAGTGTGGGGGGGGGGGGATTTCTACGGTTGCTTTCTGGACGAAATCGATGACACTTTATTAACTGAATCTATCCTGTCGTGGCGTCATCGGAACAATCTTCGGGCCAGGTATTGTTTCTTACCTGTTTACACATCTGCCCCGGATGAATGGTGTCCGTTTGCTCAACTGGCAGAAACGTGATGGTCGGGTAGATTTTTGCCTACCTTTGCTGACTTGTACAATACCGAATTGGTCGATATCGGCTCCTCGTGCAGTTCTATGCTGCCAAGCATGCGTTCGAGCTCGCCCTTGCGTGCACGTTAACACACACACACATACACACACACATATTCTACACACACTGAATGCTGATAGTATTAAAATGATATATTAGGGAAGCGTTATTATCATATTCCAAACAAACACACACACACACACACTTTCCTCAATACCCATCCTTCAACCTATGCATTGCCTCATCTTTGCCATTTACTCGCGTACTGACAGTCGTCGAATGCTCGACCAACGGAGACCCAGCGCAAGTCGTACGAGCGGAGGAAATGCGAAGGGGGCACTGGCGAATAATTAAAATTTTCTCACCGATTCGCGCATGACATATTGGCCACCCAGCCTCCTCCATCTTAATCACGCCATTCGGCAGCCGGACCATTCTGACAGCAGCCAGCTCGATGCCATATGTTAACGGCAAGAGGGATATCCCGTGGCACGTTTTCCCCGCCGCTTCGGCGCGGCGTCGTAATTTATAGCTACAAGTGTCTGGGCGTTGATTGAAGCAAATGAGAATTTCACTGAAGGATGATGATGACACACTTGCCGACCGCCGCAATCGACCCACTTCTCGGTTTTTTTCGCCGGCGCCGGAGCTGCGCCGGTACGACGAGACGGCAACGTTCTCGACTGGGGTCGGTTTTAGGCCGGGCCGAATGGATGACATTAACCCGTGTCCGGGGCCGGGCAACGTACGGTTAAAAAACAGTACACGTCAATCCTTGTGTGAAGTCCGACAGTCAGTTTTAATATTTACCAAATGACTCGGAGTCGCAGGAAGCTATATCTCGCTAACAAACGACTCGTACGATGGAACTCTTCGTAGTCATCTGGTAAAGCTCTGCTAGATTTTCCCGTGAAGAAAACTGGACGTAATCTATGATTAACTAGTGGTACTGAAAAATATGTAGTCGCGAAATCCACTGTATATAAGTACATTACATACATACATATATACAGACGTGCGTGCGTGCGTACACGCACACACACACGCAAGACTGATGGTACATGTGGGCTGTTTATTTGTTTGATTTATCAGCTATTTTTAAAACTGTTTAATCCACTCCCCGGGACCCGGGAAGGAAAAAACCCACACACACACACACATACCTCAGCAAACGTTTCTTCAATTCTGTGGGCAGTCGATTTCGTTGGGAATGATGAACTTATGCGCAATTTATCTTTCAAGGTGATGGCAAAAAAAAGATGGCGAAGGATGCTAAAACTACCGACAAGAAGCCTGCAGGAAAGGATGTCAAGGGATCGGCAAAACCTGCCACTAAAGAAGTATGGCTAACAACGAACGAGATGCATTTTTTTATTTATTAGTCTATGTGCAGCTTGCAAAACGGGAGAAATATGGGGGTGGACAGGGTGGTGGTGAATGATGAAAAACTAGTATGCGTGGGTGCTGGCTGATTTTCATACGCACATTATTCAAAACTGCGGATTCGTTCGTTTCCGCTTCGATCTGTAATTAATATAATACAAAATGATCGGGAGTCTGTTGTTCGTATTATGCCCGAATCGAAACGATCCGGAGATGTCGGACAGTTTCCGACCTATTCCATTCAGTTCATGAATTACACACGACGATTTATTCTCTATACCCTACCAGACGCCAGCTAAAGCGGGGAAGACTGCTGCCGCCAAGGGTTCCAGTAAGCCGGGTTCAGATAGGCCAACGTCTGGACAGAGTGGTACCCAGAGTCAGCAATCTACAGGGGATCCGATCCTGGAAGCCAAATACAAACAGAAGCTGTACACCCAGGTAAAACGTTTCTGCTGTTGGGCTTGCGTTGTAAATAAACAATAGCTATAATTGTTCAAAATATTTTGTTAGAATTATATTTGCTCCGAGGAAGCAAATTGAAACAGCAGCATGGTTGGGTGGGTGGGTGTGTGGGTGGTATTGTGGATGGGTAGGTCAATCAGTCAGTCGGTTGGTTGGTTATTTTGTTAGCAGGAAGCTAGTTCGGGAATATGCCATTAGGGTGTGCAAAGAAAGCTCCAGACTGAGCAAAGAAACAAGCTGAAGTTGTTGGTGAGTATGTCAATCGGTCAGTCAGTCAGTCAGTCAGTCAGTCAGTCAGTCAGTCAGTCAGTCAGTCATTAGGTCAATTATTGAAAAGTATATCTGAGAGAGAGAGAGAGAGTGTGTGTGTGTGTGTGTGTGTGTGTTATCAATATAGCCTGATGGGTGAGGGGGATTTATAACGTTTCTGATGTGTGACTCTTTTCTCCAAACAGGCCTTCATCCTTGTCAGTGACGTCATCGATAATATGAGTACAGTTTTTGATCAAATCCAACAACTAGAAGGTGGTCCCAAGTTACCTGCACTCATATAACACGCCATATAACATAATAAATATATATATATATATATATATATATATATATATATGAGAGAGAGAGAGAGAGAGAGAGAGAGAGAGAGAGAGAGATTAAACTGTGATGGCTTCTTCTATAAGTTGGATAACTCACCTGTTGATGGAGTGTATCGATTGCTCGTAGCGAAAAGCTGGAATTGATTTGTGTGAGTGCGCGCGCGCGTGCGCGCGTCTGTATGCGTATGGTTTTGTGGCCAGTCCCCAAAGCAAACATCTAGGTCAATCAATGGAAACTTTCATTCAGATTTTGAAGAAAAAAATGCGAACTGAAAAATGGCTACACGCTTTGCCGTCCTCTCCCCCCTCAATATTTCTCTCTCTCTCTCTCTCTCTGACAATGAGTCAGCAAGTGGTTTGAACTTTTTGTTGGTTAATAAGACACGTAGCTTGTGTGGTCTGTTATAATTTAATTTATTGATAATTTAACTCAACCGTGAGCCGATTGGAAACCTTGTGTAAACATGTTTATTGGCGTTGTGTGGTTTCTTGTATTCTCGGGTTTGGCTAAAAATGTGTCATTCGACGATATGCCATACGGTTTAAGCTATGTCTCGATTCTATATTTTGTAGAAATAAATTAATACATTCACTCCTCCTTTCGTCGTGTTATTTCCGTCAGTTCATTATGTTTTCCATCAGTATTTTACCTGCCATTTTTGCGCATTTTTTGCGTGAAGTAAACAAACAACACATTCACCATTTATGCACACCTACTTCACCACGAACCACCCCGCTCGGTCTCGAATAAATCGATAGGGACACCTTTTTTAATATCACATCACCTATCAGAAGTTGACCGGTGGCGCCTCCCGGGTTACATTTACAACGCCGTGGAAAATAATTACTAAAATATTAAGTGGCCCTCGAGTTGGTACCGCCGTAAATGAGATTAGTCGCCGAGGACGTTTGACCGGTGGCACGGTTTTGTCGACACCTGAACGTGGTAAACCTGTCGCGCCGATGTCGGGTCGGGACCGCTTTAACGTTTTAGATGGCGCTATCCCTCGGGAATGTTCGGCAAACATCGGCAAACGATCGATACAGTTTATATTTAGCGACCGCTGGAAAAGGACATTTAAATAATCTTTTCACGTCGTCAAGTTTTATATCTCTCTCGCTTTCTCTCTAGGCAGCATCACTTTGGCGCTGTGTGCGTGTGTGTGTGTGTGTAAGCCATAGGTTGATGTCTATTCGCTGTCTTTTCGTTTGTCTGGTTATGTTCTGGGTACGCTGTGCCTGATCTGTGTTCGTTTCGGAGATAGAGAGAGAGAGAGTGTGTGTGTGTGTGTATGTGTGTGTGCTGGTCGTAATAGTCGGGTGACGTTGAGTTAGGTGCCGCTTACCGGCAGATTGGATCACTTCCTCGAATAGGTTTTCTGGCGGCGAAGCTTCGCTTCCTCGCGCTGATCGTTGCCGAACACATCTGGGACTCTTCACTTAATTATTGTTGCTTGTTGTTCTTCGGCCGGGAGTAGTTAGATCGGATGTCCCGATCCAGAAGACACGCCCAACCCGGACCACCACCGCCGCCAACACGACGACGACCCGGGAACAGACACACTCATCGAAACGTCTCCCCTGTTGGGTTGGACAACATCCTATTGGTAATATGAAACACGTCCAAAACACCGCCCCTTCCCCAAACCATTTTATAGAACAATAATATTAAAATTTATAATAATATAGATTTTAAAACTTACTAGCAGGAAACATTGAAAAACGTTGTACAGGCAAATGACAAAATAACACGCAACGAGTATATTTTTTAAAAAAGCTAATTAATTTTTAACGTCTTAGCAATATATTTACTCAAAATCATATAATCTATATAATAATACATCGATATATTTTAATGAAGTTGAAAATACGAAATACCCCCCCCCCTTTACTAAAACTATCATCCCGTGTCGTTGCCAGGCACCTTCATTTCGGGATCACCCGCATCCTTAGATTCTCGTCTTCTCCGCACACCGGATTCTAATCCGATCCGGCACTATCGCCAAAAAGTCCTTGTTCCATTCCCGCAGGATTTTGACGCAATAGATTTTAAGGCTAACGAGTGCTAATACCAAACGTTCGCTTCCGTTTCCTATCAGTCGGCCTCCTACACCGGACCGCAATCGTTTCGGTAATTAGATAGTGCGTGTGTTGAAAAAACGCGAAATGGACACGCCTGATTCGTTCGCCGAACCGGGCCGGGACCCCTCAGAAGTGCGCCGGACGAAAACAAACACCGGACCTGACTTTTCGTTCACTTCTACGAACCTCGGCCGACGAACCTGCTGTAATCTTCGTAACCTCATAGGCCTACAATTAATAGATACGTTTATTCGGCGCCCAGTCGGCCTGAATTCCGATACGGCCATTAGAATAGTAGGCGAACTATGGAAGGATGAGAGAGAGAGAGAGAGGCGAACTATAGAAGGATGAGAGAGAGAGAGCAAGCAATGTATGCCTCTTAATATCGACGATCTGCTTGGGCCAGGTAGCGGGGCCACGGCTCAGAGGACAAAACCAGCGGCGTGTCACGAAGAGAAATACGCGCCCTCGGAATGTTCGCTGTTCGCGTCTGTTATTAGCGGTTACGTTTCCTGTTGTCTAGTTGTTGTTTTTTTGTTGTTTAAGGCGGAGATAAATCCATTTTTAATGTGGGCGTTATCCGGGGCCGTGGATCGTCGTCGATGTTAGAGGATTAGCCATAGTCAACTAAAATGCTAGCTCTCTGATGGCTGCGGGGGGGGGGGTGTGTAGGGAGGGAGGGGGGAGGAGTCGGTGTGAGACTTCGTGGTCGGTTCATCGGTAGAAGGGCATATAACTGGTGAGCATTAAAATTACCTATTGATCTGGCCAATCTATATCGCCAGCTGTTGCGCGCTTTTCGCTCGGTTTTTCCTTCCGCTTTAAATGCGGGTACTGATGGGTTTTGTGGACGAAATGTTTGGACGGATGGATGGGTGGGTGGGTGGGTCTGTGGGTGGATGATGATAGTGGTTGATGGGCCGATAGCGGCTGGCGTTAGGTGGCGTGCACGGCAAGGTAGGGACGAGTTTCGGCCTTTACCTGCGTCTAGATGATGACATATCAAGTAATGCGTCGTTGAATGTTTGCGTACGCGTGTAGGTGAGGGGAAGGGGGGGGCGGGGGGTTCTCGTTTGAAAATAAAACCAAACCAGCAACAGCAAGGATAACAACAACGAAAATCGAAATATAGAATCGCGTTGTTATGGCTGGAATTATTATGTTATACCTGTAATTTGATTAAATCGACGATGAAAAGTCAATGAAAAGTTCATGTGGGTGGGGGGAGGTTATATACAGGAATTAGACATGGGGCAATACGTGCACGTAATATGTATAGCACACTTTGTTCAAACGTATGGTATCAATGATAATAATAAGAACAACGACAACACCTACACCTAAAACTTGTGATAATATATCAA
Source organism: Paralvinella palmiformis (assembly GCA_025642065.1). Classification (NCBI taxonomy): domain Eukaryota; kingdom Metazoa; phylum Annelida; class Polychaeta; order Terebellida; family Alvinellidae; genus Paralvinella; species Paralvinella palmiformis. Next base: position 772,948 of record JAODUP010000196.1, on the reverse strand, counting down.
ATTATTATTAGTTTAAATTACATTTAATTAGGTTACAATTTTGCGAACATTTCCCATAACGTCTCCATTAATCACTTCCTCTCTCTCTCTCTCTCTCTCTCTCTCTGTCTCTCTCTCTCTCTCTCTCTGTGTGTGTGTGTGTGTGTTTCTCTCTCTCTCTCTCTCTGTCTCACTCACTCTCTCTCTGTGTGTGTGTGTGTGTGTGTGTGTGTTCTCTCTCTCTCTCTCTCTCTCTCTCTGTGTGTGTGTGTGTGTGTCTCTCTCTCTCTCTCTCTCTCTCTCTCTCGTGTGTGTGTCTCTCTCTCTCTCTCTCTCTCTCTCTCTCTCTCTCTCTCTCTCTCTCTCTTCTGTGTGTGTGTGTGTGTGTGTGTGTGTGTGTGTGTCCCCGATAGTGTGGCTTTTGGAGCGACTGTACTGTCCATTAAGTATTATCATTATTTCTCTAGCCATTGTTGGTGATTGCGTTCATCATCATCATCATCATCCTGATTCTCATCATCCTCATCACGTCTCGCTATAGAAAATCATGCCGCACGCATCACACGATCACGTCTCGCCTTGAACACGCCATCTAGCGGCCAGTGAAGGAAACACGACGACGTCCAGCCGAACAATGGTCGACGAGCGGCCATTTGTTTTTTGGTGGCATCGTTCTCGATATAATAACGACCTTACTGGTGTCTTGTGGCATAGGGCTCTCCTAATCTGTAGGGAACACCCTCCTCTTTCCGGACAGCCTCCGTCACAAGCCGCCCCCACCCACGGGCACCACCTTCGGAAACAAGAGAAAAATCAATAGCCGTCAAAGGACTCGGCGATAAACAGCCCCAGTTCCCTGTCCCCCGGAATAAGAGGGGAGGGGAGAGGTTAATGCGAGACACACAGACACACACACACACGGTGCCTTACTCGATCCGGATTGCATTCTTCGGGAAATTTGTCACCAATTGCCCGCCGCCGGCCTCACGACGGGTCGGACGATAGCGGGGCAATCAGGCCATAGTCGGCGAGACGTGTTGCGAATGTCGAACGATCCGGACAACAAAGCCACTTGTCAGCACTCGGCGTGAAATAAAGTGTCCGGATAAGTGGACAACGCCGGCGGTCCGGGGACAGTCCGGAATTCATCATCTTCCGCCCGGCGAAGATATGGCCGGCGACCCTGAAAACGCTAATAGCCGATGACGTTGTGGCGTAACTCACGTGGCTCGCAGTCAAGGAGGCGGAAGTCGCCCTCCGGCCCCGACACGGGATCCTAACCCCACCCGAATCCCGACCGCTGGTGGTACCCTCTTAATTTACGATATTCTGCCGTTATCGGTCAGTGATAATCCAGACTGATAACGTATCCGTGTAAAATGCCGACAGACATTATCCACTCAAGTTACCCCCCCCCCCCCCATTTTCCGTTGCCCAATGCTTCCCAGCTGAAATCCCATCATCATCAACGCAAATATTCTCCGTCACGTTTCCGACGTTTTGCCGACGTCGACGCGCCTGTTTTGACGGATCGAGTACAACTTGTAGAGATTTGGATGCGCGGCTAGCTAGCTGTGTAAATAGAATGGCGCGCGCTGTTTGTTGATTTGTTGTATTTGAATCTTAACAGACGATGCATGTTTTTAAGACAATATTTTCATCCTACTCCCTGAAATATACGACTCGCTGCTAAAACTAAAGTTAACATTAATTCCATCCATTAGATATTTTCGGCTTAACAAAACTACAATATTATTTATAACAATGATGGCATCACGGTGCGTGTATTTTTTTGTTTACACCCACACGGCCCTGGCTTTAAGAATACTTGGCTCTCCGTTTTCGGTTGGCAATTTCTGCTATGCTTATTATAGTTGTATACTGACGTCGTCAAGACGTGGATGTTTTGATATAGTAAATTGGTAACACGCGCATCTAATCCTAGAAGCCAAGATTTTCCTCGTGTGTGTGTGTGTGTGTGTGTGTGTGTGTGTGTATGTGTGACGTCATCACTCTCTGCGCCAACGCTGAGCATGCGTGCATATTCCGCTGTATAATTAATCAGACACATAACAACCAGTTCAAAGTAACTCCATGTAAACATGTATACTTATTACTGCTATTTATTTTTACCCACACAGAAGTGTTTAATGTATGTATAGTTTACAAGATATAAACGAGTCAGCCACTAATCATGGCCAGCAAATGCTATTGCTATTAGAATCGTCCAAGAAATATATTGCCTATACCAGAGAAGTGCTTTAATGTGCCGTTGCGCCTGTGTGCAACTGCGACGATAGCCGACGTACAAATTATTAACTGTCGTTAGCAAAGTATCCAATACATCCGGAAAAGGAATGGTGAGATATGGCAAGGTTCAGCATGGAGTTGCTCTTTGATGGCTACTTTTGCGCACGTGGTAGGTTAAATCGGCCGAGCGACCTCCAAAGGTAATGAGGAGAAGTGAAACATGAAACACCCCTCCGATATAGCACGGCCGGGGTTTGAACCCAGGTGGTATAGATCTGTGACTAACCGCGCTACCAGTTAGGCCATGGAGGCGCCCTAAGATTCAGCATAGAAAGTTGCTGTTCTAAATTCAGCAACTCGATGAATCACCCAAACGTTGCGTTCACGTTTCATGACGTACGTGCGTGCATGCATGTGTGCGTGTGTCCATACGTGCGTGCGTGCGTACCCCCGCGCGCGGAGGAAGAAAAACATTCAGGTATAATAAAATTATTGCATGGATGATAACGATGCTGATTTATGTATAGTTGGTGGATGTATAGGCTACAGACAGATGTCTAGTTTAGATGTCAATTACTCCAATACGATGACATTATTAATTTTATATATTAATCACAATAATAAACGCTGGCATTAGTTTCCCAGTAAAATTAACATGAAAATGAAGCTAATGGGATATATGGTGGTGGTGGTGGTGATGATGATGATGATGATCTCACCAATAATTTTAAAAGCGGTTAACGAAACGATGACCTTGCCTGTCACGTCTCTTTATACCAGAACACTAATTCTAGGCGCCCATCCTTTAGAGTAATGTAATGTTAATTAATGTCATTAACAGCTCGTCGATAGACAGTGTTAATTCACCCCCGAAAGACTTCAATGATATTAGTTATTTCGACTTTCTCCGCCGTCTTTTGATCCAGCGAGCGCGCTACCACTCAGCCAAACTAACTTGAACCAATTGGTGCTGCCCTCTTCTGGACAAAGTGTATTTTGCATGAACGATCGTCTAAATAGAAATGACAGTATGCTGAGAATGGTTTTACCTAATGAACTCCGGACTGAATTCTAAATTTCTATCAGTCTTGTTAGATCTATCATTTTCACGTTATTAATTTCTGATAAATTATTTTTTAAATGATATTGGTGATTGTCCTATTTCTGTTACGTCAAACCGTGGCCGTCCGTTCCTTCGAGGGTGTGATATAAAACGTTCATTTGTAAAATTAGATTGATAAAGTCACTGGATCCAAAGACGTGAAGGTGGCGGGGGTGGAGTTTGGTCACCAAAGGTTAGACACTAGCGCAACGACACTAGGAGCTACCAGAGCAATAAAGATGTTTAGCACATTGCATCGAAATATCATTGAATTTTTTACATTTATGAACTCTTCATCAATCAAAGGACACTCAATTATAATTCCACATTCAGATTGATATACGAACCTAAGGTTTGAAATATTGATTAGTGGCTTATTTACAATGGAAATATGCAAAGAATATTCTTGACCATACAGTCACCATTACAGTACACGTTGTTTTTTGTTGTTGTTGTTGTACATGCTGGGATCATGCCAGAGTTTACTGAAAATCTGCGGCTTTGCCTAAACCTGAAAACATTAGACACATTCTGTATACAGACCGCTTGTTGATGTTTCTATGTTATCATTTATTATAAATATTTTATGCTTAATCCGACACTTGAATTACTATTTACAATTAACTTATCCTTTTTACTATTCAAATAATATAATAAAGAAATAAATTTTAAAAAAATCATCCATTCTTATTTTTGTGCATATATTTATTTATCTATGTTTATAACAAACTGAATTAATTCACTTGTTTTCTGTTGAGCGCTTTTAAGATGAGAATTTATGGTTTTCGCAAATATATTTACTCTTTAAAGCGTGATCTTTCATTCTACGTGTGTGTGCGTACGTGTTTGTGTGTGTGTGTGTGGGGGGGGTGTCATACGCTGGCTCGTTTGACCGGTACTCGTACACTGTCATTTTACTGCCTGAACCAACTTTATTATTAAACATGGATGTACCTGGATCTTGGGACATAACTACCCACACCTCAAATCTCATAAATAAATAAATCTAATTAAAAACTGTGAATGTTATGATGCGTTAATAAAGTCATTCACTTTAATATATTCCGCATTCAATCATTTGACGAAAGTAGTATCTATTTAAAATTAGACTCTAAAAACATAATTATTCCATGAATTGGCACGTTTTTGGTAATTATCATAGATTTGATTGATTCCAAAACAGTTGCATAATCATTAGCAAACATATTATCTATTTAGCTGATTGTTTTTTTCTTATTATTATTATTAACGTTACATGTTGCTATGTTGCGTCACATGTATTTAGTATTTGGCGTTCAGTGATCACCCCTTCCTTATTAGGCTTATACTAATTCATGGACAAATCCTTGTTACAAAATATCAAATCATCCATCCAAATAAATTCTCAGCGAATTTAATTTGTTCAAATGTTTTAAACAAAAGTAACACAGTTTGTATTGAGTGTCAAGTGAACAAATAAAAAATTTCAGGATAACACAAATACCTTTACTTTTTGAAATAATTATAATAGCTCTCTCTCTCTCTCTAAGTGTGTGTGTGTGTGTGTGTGTGCGTACACACGCTAGTCGAAAAAGCTGTATGCTGATTGGTTGCGTTAAATGGGCCATGTCAATTGCTGGGTCACTGACTGTCACTCAAATGAATGAAGCTCGCCAGGAAAACACAAGCCGCATCACTCGACATTCGGCGTTTGCACTCGACGATGTGGAATATAGTCCCCCAATCATAAACATGACGGAATTTAAGTATACTAATTTTATTTTCAAGCTAATTCATGTTCCATGGAGCGAGAGTACATATGTTTAGCTGTTTGTAGTAATATTTTATTTCTAACCCTCGATCAAAACTCTAAATAGAACGGAGAACTTCGGACACGCGGAGCGATACAAGATTCGCGTAGAAGTGATGCGAATCCACAAAGAAAAGAATATGTCTGCCGTGTTTGGTTTGTGAGAGCGGATAGGAAAAAACTTTGTAGCAAAGTGATTTTGACGTTGCGGATTTCTTTGCCAGCTTTGTGGAACACGTTTGTGATAGTTAGTGATCGTCCTGTCGGGAAGGTACACTCGCAGGGTCGATAGCTTTGCAGGTAAGCGATCAAATTCACGTGTTGTCTGACAAGTTGTCGCCATCTTGTTCAAGAAACGTTGTCGTTCGGCCGATTTGCGACTGTAGCCGGCTTATATCTAGACCTGGACGTTCCGAAAATTACAATATTTCAAAAACCGAACCGAGTGTTGGTGGAAATAGCCTTAATTTAACGTTGCCATCGATGTCTGGCCGGTGAAAATAGTTAATAAATTGATGCGGCTGAAACTTGGAAGTTTCAAAAAGGTGCACTCATGCATTGAATCAACATTGTCCAAAGACGGCGATATTGTGGTAGAGGTATGCCGTGCTTCACTGCACAAATCAGGCGTTTTATGGTGTTCTGGGTCTGTCGTTGTTTGGCGCCCAAAACACTTGGTGGTGTATTTCTGTTGGTTGTCGTCAAACTGGCGCAATATTCAAGTTCCGAACGCACGTATTCGGCGTATTCAACAGTATTGTGTGTGATGTAATGAATTTTGGAATCAAACAGCCGGTTTCAACCAGTCCAATGACGGGATCGCTGACATTCTTATTTGTATTATTGTGATAAGAAATAACGATTGATTTAATTGACATTTTATCGTGAGTTTGTTTCCGGACAACAAACATCATGATCATGTGTAGATCTAATATCATACACCTAGTGACCTACGGCTACGTGTAGAAGTTGTAAACTTCAGGTTTATCGGATTCCATGTATCCAACAGTAATTAACTCACTTATTTATATTTTATTTATCCATTATCATCACAGTTATTTGTATAGTTTATAAGCATATCACGTTTTATATAATTGCCCAGTTATATTTTATTTACAGGTGTTAGACCACACCCATGTATTTTGTTTATCATGATTTTATTTGAACTGCATGTAATGATGTATTATTTATACAACAGTACCACCAAATTATGCTTATTTACAGTTATTGTGTGTTATGCTTAGCCCAGATCAAAAAATGCTGTACAGTATTTGTTTAGAATTATTTTATTTGAACACTATTATTTATACAGTTTAGATGGAATTTTGTCATGGCATGCTTATTTGAAGTGTTTTATTCATACTCTGTATAGACATCAATATTATTTATGATGAATTGGCAACATACTGATAGTTGTAGTGATTTTATTGAGCATTTTACAGTTATATTCCATAACAGTAAATTTATTATGTTGAAAATGCCAGGAAACACAAGCCTTGATAAGTCAGACAAATGATACACCCATCTAATCTATTTTTTTCTGTTTCAAAATATTATTCTGGCATGTTTTGAAAGTTGTATTATGTCGAGCATCAGTTATTTGAAAGATAGTATTTTTAAATGCCCTGCTTTAAAGATTTTTGTGTTAGTTCAGGTAGGTTAACTATGGAGTAATTTTACAAAACTTCCATTTTGAATAATGCCGGGTACGAATAAATATTCTTAACAGTTATTTTGTCACAACATGGAAAAATATATTTACTCCATCTCAGTAGTTACTTATTTCATAATGTGTTGATGAGATTCTTTACATCTGACTTAATGAAGATAAGTCTGTTTGTATGTGTGTGTGTGTGTTTCTGAGCCAAAGGAAATACTAGTTAGTTCTGAATATTGCACATGTGAGTCACAATTTAGTCATATTCTGATAATGTCAGACTGATGTTATTGATTTATAATCTGTGACTGTGTGTTTCAGTTGTTTCTTATCCGATGTCAGTTTGCTAGTTTTGACAAAATTAGTATGGTTATGATGGTGATCTTTTTGACTTGTCACATCACTTAAAGATAGCTTGTGTAAGTGAGCCTCTTATTTAGTCTTGGTGCTGATTGAATATGGGGCATATGACCATGGGTAAAATCTCTAGGAAAGGATCCCACAAACACAGGTATGATTTGGATACAGACTTGTGCAGTGCTGTCACTGATAGTTTTATTATATGAATATCTGTGATCAGTCTAGTTCTGGAAACTTGGGGACCTTGTTGCATGTTTATCACTAGCATGGTAAAAACATGCCTAAATTGCCACACAGAGACAGTGATGCAAAAGTAGAACCTAGGTCAACATCTTGAATATTTCACAAATATCACCTAGTGATTTGGCATGTTTGTCGAGAGTGATCCTTGTGATCAAAGAATAGATGGCTAATAAAGAGCTGGTGAGGCATTCTGCCCAAAGTATAGTGTAATTTGTAGTCAGGGATCAGCTTCTTTGTGCTAGTGATTATGGTGGACATCCTTCTGATTAGTTAATAATATCAATGGCAGGGACACTGTCCATTCCCCTCATCAGCTGTCCACATCAGCACATCGTAGTCCATCTAGGAAGCCTTCAGATCCGATACCTGGCAGGATTAATCTTTTAATGTTGAGAAAATTGTCACAAATCTAATTACCTGAGCCAGGTAATGAGACGAGTCCATAATTCATCCACATTGTCTTTGACAGAGGACAACGAATCAATGCTTGCTGCACAGGAGTCTAGGGCACAGTCTCTACCCATTTATTGGCCATCTGACTGGGCTTAGAGCTAATAGAGTCAGTTAGGTAGTAGGGCTTGATGGCCAGATAAGCTGGGACTTGGTTATGGATCAGTCAGTACATTGCTTCTGACCGGAGAGGATATAATCTTATTTGGTGTGCATTATTTTCTTTTGCCCAGATTGACCTGGAACTTGACCACTAAGCAGAATGAATCTCCAAACAGACAAGGAGCTCAGCGATCTCTTGGACTTCAGTGCTGTGAGTTTATTTAAATTTATTATTACATTAAGTTGGGAAGAGTTAATTCTGTGTTTGTCCTTTGGCTTTGAAGTATTTAACCTCCACATTAAGAAAATAATAATAATATGAAAGTACATAGATTTACTTGTAACAATGCAGACATGAGTGTAAAGTGTACAATGTAAGTTTCCTGTTTTGTTGAAGCTCCCGTGTAGAGTCTACAATAAGGTAAGTGTGAGCAAGTCTTCATAGAACTGACTATCACTGAGAACTGACCACTACTTGGATGGAAAGGCAACTGGAGGATTTAAAGAAGGGAAAAATCTAAACACCATAGTGTGGTGCACCTTTTTCAAATATGTACTGTTCATAGACACCCAAGTTAGTTTTTATGATTGTAAGGTTTGTGTTATTTAGATGGCCACCCTGAAGAAGCAAATAAAATAACTGATTCTTTGAATTTTCACTGGGACACAGGTTAATCACTTTTACAGAAGAGACCTTCGTCTTGAACAATTACTCAGTATCAGAGTTGGCTTTACCAACTATATGTTCTCTGTGTGCTTCCACATTATTCCATCACAGACACTTAACTAAGATGCACATTTCTAGGTGTGTCCACTTTATTTTAATAATCTTCATGGCTGGGTATTGTGGTAAATTTTGAAATCCAGTGGCTTGAATAATACAGTTTAGTTGCTCCTAAAGCTATACACATTACAAGTAAGTGTAATTATTTGTCTAAGACAAAATATAATTTCCGTGAAATTTGTTCTCCATGTTCTGCTTAAGTATGGTCAGGTACTCCACTGTATTATATGTTTGTAACAAATATAATCTATAGTGGACTATTATATGAAGCTAGATATATGTACTATCATAGTAATAAAACTTCAAATGGTTTGTTGTCATATAGAGATTTAATAATGAATGCATCCGTTGGTAACAGATGATGGGGTAATGCATATGCATGTATTAAAATTATCTCACATCGGGTTATACCTGATCAGAATCTTGTTGTTGAACCGAAGACAGAAAAAGAGATCACATTGTTGAGCTCTGTCGGGTCGGACACCTCTGTCTGGCTTAGTGCTGCTGTACTCCGACATGGCAGTTTGTGGTTTCTCTTCCTGTTTAGCGAGTTGTGATTGTTGTTTCTGCTTGCAGATGTTTTCCCCTCCAGTCCCACCAGGAGGACAGCTACCACCGGGTGGCCCGATGCGCAACGGGCCAAATGGGATGGATGCCAACTGCCCGCCTGGCTTCAAGCAGGGTATGTGTCCGTTTACCTCCCTTATATGTGTTGTTCTAATATCTAGGTATGGCGGGAGGCAGTATTCTCTTAAGCACAGCCGGTGTTTTGTTCTCATCTGGCATATAATAGTTTGCCTGTTGTTCAGGATGTGATAATTAATTGTTGTGTTTGTGTATAAAGGAAATCAGAAAGAGGGATGCCTGGACCGATATAACGTAGAGAGATAATCATTATGCTTGGTATAGCTAGAAGAAAGCAGGCAGTTTCTTGTATCGGGTATCACACTAAAGAGCTTGCTGATCAGACTTATGCACTTCAGGTGTGCAGAGTTTAGTCTCATCACATGGTATTAATTCCTAACTGACTTATTTATGTTTAAGACTTCGGGATAATGTTGTAGTCACTGATGCTTGTCTTGCTGTGATTTAGATCTTAGTTACCAGTTTTATATTTTGGTATCCACATGTCCTTTCTTGTTTATAAGAGTGACATTCTAGCTCCTATTTTAAGTGTGTGTGTGTGTGTGTGCAAGAGATGGAAAGACGGAGATCATCTTCCAGAAAATGAGAGCTCATTCTGTTGTCATTTACTAGTGCATGGCTACCTGTCTTGATCCTTTAAAGTGTGTCAAATAAACATGATTAATGTAAAAACCTGGTTACTATCTGTTTAACAGGGCTTTGCAGAAGCCAATACTGCCTACTTGATGACCAGCATCCGTATGGTTCTCCACAATTCTGGATTCGTTTGCTAGTGTGTTTGCTATGCTTTTGGGTATACTATCTATACCTGGGGAATACAGTCTATGATTTACACTGTTGAGGTTGTTGTCACCATCCTCCTGTTTCCATATATCCTGCTAGCATATCTGTAGATGGATTGGTGTTATATCACATAATAATTCTTGCTTTGTCATCATCATTCTTCCTCTATTGTATTGTGCCTAGAGTGGTTTGTCTAAACCGCTGATAAGGGCTATTTCCTTCATTGCCAGCAATACCCCTTTATCTGTTCAGATTGGTTTCTCATCCTTCCACCTCTGTGTCTTGTGGTAAGGTTTTGGTTGTAATATAGAAAGGACAGGGCAAATCATATCCTCCTTAAAAATATATATATATGTTACAGTTGGATATACCAAAACAGTGAACAACATTTGCTGATCAGATGCTCTTATATTCATATTACACAAGCTGGCTTCACAATAATACGGTGTTCTTTGAGCTGTGAATTAACCTACTTGAACACGATATAAAAAACGTGCCATTTGAACTTGGCTGTGATGGCCAGGAAATCTCTTCATTTGTACCTTTGCCCTTTATTTGCACCAATTTGCTTTGATTTGGAAGCATTCAGTTGTATGTGTTACTGGTTGTTGTTGGTGACAACTAATGTATTTTTTACCAGAACTGCAGGTATTTGTTCCTTTTAATTGGCATATTTTCCTGGATTTATTTTCACATTGTTCAAATAATTGTTTTCTATTGCATGTATGCAAATATTTTGACCTGAACAAGTACACCCTTACACTGTGTCATATATCACCCACAAAACAGGTCTTTGGCAACATGGAAATTATATTTAAATAATATTAGATATTATGGTGAAGTGTCTCACGAGAGTTCCCATAGGCAGAAGAACCATGGGGCATGTTTGTAATCCCTAAGCAGTCTTAACATGGGATGAAATGGATGTAGTCGATCAGGCTCTGACCCTGCGCCAGTGGCTGAAATTGAACATGTTCTGCCTCCTGGAAGTAATGTGGTTAGATCAAGTGTATGGGCAGCCAGCAAGTGCCGAGTAATCACTTAGCGATTAGAGTATTGCCGGGGAAGAAAATTGGAAAACCCTGCCTGACCTGCACAAGTTATGGGGGCAGCATAAGCGGCTTATCATAATCGGGGTGTAAATTGCAATATTTAATCAAAAAGGGCAAAGGGGACCAGAGATGGAGGAAATAGGGTCTCCATGGGAATGGAGAGAATATGATATCGTGGCAGAGGCTATAGATCTTTGGCATGGCTCATTTTGCGAGAATTGGTTGCCGTCTTTTTTCTATCCCGTGTTTGGTAACCAGGCTGCATCCGTCTTCTCGTGTTATCGGTTCCTTTATTGTCTCATATGACTGCCAGTGTCGCACTTCTTCCCAAATTGCTAATCAGTGAAAAATGAACAGCTCTGGCATCTGGGAAATGTCTGCTGTGGAGTGGGATAACAACGGAAAGACCCGGAGTGCTTTAAAGCTCTCATTGTAAATCATATGGCTGGAGTGTGAATGTGTGAAGTTGTGAAATGCCAACATACAGTTTGATGTCTCTGGCCACTCCGTGATGAGTAAGTGTTGGGTAAATCAGCAGTTTAGAAGAGTGGAATTAGGGAGATTTTTTTTTGTTTCCCGGCGTCCAGTCGGGATATTCTTTGCTAACCATATTGTTTGTTGTGTTGGCGCTTGTGTATATCTGTGAGATTTTCTCCCAGCAACTATGGAATTGTGTGATCTATGGGTTCTGAGCAAACCTTCCTGAAAGTTGACCTTGTATGTGTTGGCGCCTTGATTGGCAAATGTTCTCCAGGTGAGAGTGGAGGTAAAGTAATCCTAAACACCTTGTATGCGGCCAGCCTGGTTCTAGTGTTGGTGCTTGTTTCATTCACACACCTAGGTGCTTAATTACCAGCGCACTGTCGGTGTAGCCAGACGGAGGAACGTTCAAGAAAATCCAGAACAGTCTCCAGATCCGATCCAGGAGTTCCGTCCATGTAAACATGTTGTGCCGAAGTATCTGGAGGCTCCAACCTTCTGTTTACTGCCATTCAGGCTACCGAAATGCCATCAAAGATACCTGTCCGAAGACAATTTAGCCACCCTAAAACTCTGCCAACATGTCTCTCACATGCTATTCTTCATGTGCCAATAATTAATTCATTGTGTCAAGATGTTAACAAAAAATTTCATAATTACAACTGTGCCAAATGTATCTTGCCATTTCTATGTACGAGATCAGCTGTATGAGTCTTCCCATCTGCTGAGGGGCTTTGTTTTTTATGACAACTGAATAGATACTGACTGCTGGAAATGGCCGTATAAAAAGTAGCACCTGTCTGTTATGGGCTGAGTGTCGTTATTGCTAAGCCAACTGGTGCTGCTCGTTTTGGTGGCAGCCCTTTCGACGATTCATTTTCATAAGGGAAATATGGCACCTGTTCCACACTATGCAAGATGTGTGCCATGGTGCAGAAGCAGCAGCAGGATGGTAGCCAGGTTGCAGCTTTCGTCTGTCCCAGATGTCCTGCCCAGAAGCTGTCCACCTGCAGCTGTGTACTGGAATCTGGGTCACCGCGTTTGATGCCCGATGTTGTCGACTCCTCTGATTCGGAGTGCAGCTGCTGACCATTGTGCTCACTACCACGGCTACATAGCTACGGGACCAGACCGTAACAGCTGTCCTTTCGGCCAGAGAACTGGGTCATTAAGCCAGTGGGGCCAGTAACAAGAACCAGACCAGGTGAGGAGATTAGCAGGCGTACAGTGTAAATCAAACATCAGCCAGACGTGGCCAGTTGTGTGTCCCATCACATGGAGAAGTCTGGCCAAGATTGTGCCAGCCTGTATGTTTTGACTGGCTCCGATCAGCCTGCAGGTGTCAGCTGAAGGCTGCGTGGATCTCTGTTCGCCAGAATTTGTTTCAGTTAACTTTCCTGTTTGTCAGCTGGCCTGTGATTTGTCAGGATATCCAGAAGCCAGACAAAACAGTGATGATTATGATGATGATGATCTTTTAAGTTGACACTCACCGTGAACCAATCCACGTCACGAGAAGTCTGGATCGTTTCAGTCTCAAACATTGGCATTAATTGTGTACTAACGGAGGTGGGCAACGTGTTCAGTTTTGACAGGTGCCATCTTGTGCGTGTCATTGCGACGGATTGAATCTGGATTATTGCAATCCGTCTCCCGGGTTCGGCTGTACTTGGCCATAGCTCTCTGAACCCGGTGTCTTGTATTCGCCGGTGTACTCTTGCCGGTAAGAGGCCACGGCCTGCCGCCATTATATATGTACTGGCAGGTAAAAAGAGTTGTATGCTACGGCAAACAACAGATTATTTTGACAGACCCTAACCCTTCGACATTGTTCGGGTGTTAGCCGGCTGGAGAGGGAAGAAAAACAAATAGAAACTGGGAGCCGCTTTCCATCTCTTGCCTGTATTATCTGTGCAGCATTCGGAGAAAATGCTAAGAAATCATCACTGGCTTTCTATTTAACAAGCGTAATGTCGTTATTGCAGAGATTAGCTTGGTTATGGTCGGACTTGCCGCCGCGCTTTTTTTTCTCTCGACCAAGTGAAGAAAATGTGCTAATGGTTAGTAGATGGGTAGACTCTTATTACCGGGAGATGTACGCGCAGTGGTTGCAAGTATGTGGTGATTTGTTGTGGGTTGGGTTTTTTTGGGGGGGGGGTGACAGTTATTATATTTGCAGGCAGGGAATGTTAAGTATCCTTGGTTTATTTAATTAACTTGCAGATTATTCAAGACCAACAGTGTAACACAATGGCTGGAGTAATACATTGTCGTGCACGTGGTTGCCTTCTGGAGATTAACAGAAGGAAAACCGATGCCAGTCCCTTTTGCAACACGTCTGACGTGTTGGATTTGGGTAATAGCACTATTTTCAATGGAGGTTGATTCACTCCATCGAAGTAAACATGCTCATGTACTGCCTGTTCTGACCAGGCCTGAAATGATGTTTAATTATGTTCTTCATTGGTTTGCCACTTTTAATGCCACCAAGTCACTCAGTGTTGAAATTTGGTTGAATTAAGCAGCCTTTAAGAGGGCAGTATCACTACATTTTCCGTTACATTACTCACGGCGTGCCGTAATTCTGGGAAGCGTTAGAGCTTAGTCACGATATCCTAAATTAGGCAGGTCATTAGATTCTGGGGCGTTTGTTTGTCTCTGGAAATAGCTATCCCTGACCCATCACGACACACCACTGAAATGGACCCGGCGCTGAGAGCGAGGGAGTGTCGAACGCCGGTTGTTTTACCGGAATGCACACAAATGGATCATGCACTGGAACATCACGCGTTCCGCTTACTACATGTGTTGCATGTCAAGTAAATTGGCTGACATCCCTGTCTGTAGGCAGTGGACACCCATAATGAAGGCGAATCCATCCGTTGCGGGCGACCGGCGGATCTTACTGGGCGTCTTAATGGCAGGGGGAATGAAGAGCTCCCCGTTAAGAGATTAACCAGGGGGCTCTTTGGGGACACACATTAACACATCCTCTAATGGAATAAAGGCTTCGGGCACTCAGGCCTTTACCCTTGGAGTGTCTTCACTGTTTACATGCCGGTCGGGCTTCCATGCTGGCACGTTTTGCTCTTGCCGTGGGCTTCTTCTCTCCGCGTTCCCATCTTGCTGGCCCCGGCAACACAATTACCAAATAAGTGAATATCAAAATAAGTGGGCTTATCATGAGTGGCAACAAATTATTGGATTTCCTCGGCCCTGGCCTAGAAGGAGATGGGAGAAGAATGTGACGGTGCTGTGTTTGCATTTCGGGCCAAGCGGTGGCACTGTTATGCGCAATTATCGCCAGGCTCACGTTGCTTACACAGGGTGATGCAGTTAATAGGAATCATTATCAACAGACTGAAGGTGTTACTTGCGGTTACCATAAGCCGATGGCCGTAATACCGCAGATGGTCAGCAGTTGCCGGATTCTAACCGGAAAGATTTAAATGTTTGGATGGGTTGGTATTTGGCTGCGACAATAAACTGATGCCTAATTTGGTATAGACAATGAACAAACAAGTGTTTCCTCGTAGGATGTTGTACTTATCTAACCAGACTGATCAGAATAAAAGACCAAAAAAAGGATTATATTATTTCAGCTTAGCGCTATTAGGTTATGGATGGTGATAAAGCCATAAGCGCACTGTAGCTTGTCGGTGGGTGAAGGTCTCCGTGTTCGGCTCTTAAGATAAATAGCTTTGATTTTTGTTAGGGGTTTGTCAATACAACGAGATGATCTATCTGTGGAACCTTTGTGCTTTGTTCTATGGTTACTTGTTTCCTTATGTCTAGCATTACCTGGAGCTAATGGAAAAGCTCTGCTCTCCTTGGCAGTGGGCAGAATGAAGGCAGAAAACAATGCGATATGCACCATGGCCACCCCCCCCACAATATTAAAAGATTACATTGGTAATATGCTTCAGCAGTTCAGCCAGATATATAGCGCCGTATCCGCCTTTTTGCCAGATTGCTGTCAGCTTGATTGATTTGCCTGCAAAGAAATTGATATGGAAAATCAAGGGTTTATCAGGCAGAATGCTGGAGGTAGTGCACCACTGACACATGAAATCGTTTCGTGGAGAGTGGCCGATAGATAAACAAGGGCTGGGGACTCGGCTGCGCAGAATTCAATTAGGATGCGATTAAAGCGTGGTGGGCCAATTTGAATGCCGCCTTTTGATGACGGCTCCGAACGAGACACATTGCCATGAATATATGATGAGTTATGCGGATCCGATGGCCGCCGATCGGCTGAGTGTTGATCACCGCCGAAGCGGTGATGTAATTATGTATGTATCCTGTGGGTGGCAGGGGTCTGTAGAGATTCGCCACTGATCTCGTCCGGCCCCGGTGCTCCGCGGCTTCTGGGTCGCAGCTGCTCCCACCAGCGCGGCGGCGACTGGGGAGTGAAAGCCGCACGTCTTGGCCGTGTCTTGCGAGATGTGATTAATTGAAATCAATCTCGGCGCTGTGTGTGCGGAGCACCTGCTCCGCGGCTAGAACAAGAAGTTGGCGACGAGCATCCTCTGGCCCGGCCGCCATTCCTCACTGTCAGCTCGTTGGGATGTTGGCATTAGCGCCAGTAATGAGCACATGATGCCGGCCGACTGGCTTCGGGTGGTTTTCGCCGTCGCCACTGTTTACCCTTCGAAATGTGGCCCGATATTCCCTCGGCCCATGTCCAGTGTGCTATCTGGCAACATGACCGGAGCTCATCAAATATTAACGCTGGTCGGTGCTCGGAGAAAATCACCTTCGGTCAGCGCCGACAATCAGCTGTCTTCATCCTACACGCGGCCAATATCCACTGTCCCGGGCTCTTGTCCGTATTTGCCATGTCTTCAGGTTAGACAGCAGTTAAAGGTATGTCAGTCAGTTGAATGACTGTGACAAGAGACAGGTGCAACTGACTGACAGTTAGTCTAACAGCAGCAGATATCTGACTGTTATTTGGTTCGCTTTGCTTTTGACGTTGGTTAGTGGGAATTCTAGGCTACATGGTCCATTTACTGGCCAACTGTTCTTTACTGCCATTGCCGGGAGTTGGTGACATGGAATGAGAAATACATGTAATTAAATAGTTGTACAGCTGGTAAATGGTAAATCATAGGCAAATAATCAAACTGATCTTCCACTGCTTTCATAGTTCAGGTCATAAGAACGTTGTCTCTAGACGGGATGTGTTACCAGTATTTTAGTCCCAGTAACTAGTACTAGACAAGCTATCGTTGTAGCATGGTATGCCATTCCTGCTGTTGTTACTACCTGCGTCTGTTTAATGTCGGTAATTTCCCGGCTCAAGTCACCTGTAAATTATTATTGTTTCTTGTATCTCAACACGTGATATTGTTTTCAGTCGGTAATCTCATCTCTGATACGACATTTCATTCACTGACTTGGGTCAGAATCTGGCTTCTGTAGTGAGTTTCGATAGATCTGGTTAATATACCTTACACAACCAGAGCTTACTCGTTATCTGGTATTGATCCTCGGCGTGGTGATGTTAATGGCATATTACACATCGGAGCTCTGTTATTTTGTCTAGCCGCTTGTTTGGGTCTGTAATGGACCCTATGAGCACTTGGGTACAGGTGTCCGAAGTTGACAGTTTTCACCGAGCATCTGGTCAGCAGTGGAGAATAGATCCCGGCCTAGATCAAGTCCAGACGGTCGGCGCAGCTGGCCGAGGCCACATCTGGATACCAAACACCCCGGAGAGTACAACCCGAACCAAATCTGGTTCTTGTAAAGCTATTAGACCTTGAAATGAGGTCAACGGTGTGCGCTGTCACCCAGAATGGCTCCGATTCTTGTGGGAAGAGATGCACGAGCAACAAGTGAGTCGGCGCGTGCGCACTGCTGTTATCTCTACCCGCCGATATTCGTGTGTTTTGGTGAACTTTATTTATATCAGCGGCATATGGCCGTTGCCACTGGAGGAGCACCGATCAATGCTAAGGTATCTCTGAATATCTGCCCGTGCATACAACCAAGTATCGACTGCTCCTCGTGTGGGTTAAAAGTAATTGTGGACACCGAACAGCTGTTGCCACTTGGTCGTATAGATCGTAGATTGTGTTCGGTGGGCACGTTCGTATTAGGATGATTTGCAGAGATACTGCAGTCAGGAAGCGAGCAAGCGACCACTCACCGCTGGCTGCTTGTTGTGCGCTTGTTCGTACAGTAGTCCAATCTGGTCCCGTCCCGTATTGGTTACGACTATAATGTTGTTCTGTGAACTGGCTCAACAAGTTGGCTGCGCTGGGCTGTCGGTCCGCCGGCCTGGGCTAAATTTGTCAAGTGTCGTTTTGTAAAAGAGCCGTTGATCACAATGCTCGTCTAACTTCCG
The DNA here is from genome assembly GCA_025642065.1 of Paralvinella palmiformis. Classification (NCBI taxonomy): domain Eukaryota; kingdom Metazoa; phylum Annelida; class Polychaeta; order Terebellida; family Alvinellidae; genus Paralvinella; species Paralvinella palmiformis. The sequence continues at coordinate 754,920 of JAODUP010000196.1, read as the reverse complement.
CGGGACAAGCGCCGCGGGCAATCATGAAATATTTAACCCGGCTTTGATGCATGAAGAGATCTTGGCCATGATTAACTATTAATTTAGTGTTGATTCATTGGGCGCACAGCTTTTATTAATCAGGCGGCTTTTGTAATGTGCCGTAGACTGATGTGGGCCAGGGAAAAGTGGCCGGCTCGGGCTACAAATAAAAATGACAGATCGGAGGGGAGGCTCTGTGTGTGTGTGTGTATTTTAGTACGCCATTTTATTGTGGACACGAGTAATTAACAGGCCGACCAGAAGGTAGTGGCAGCTATGATTCGCCATGTAAATGGCACTCCGGCAATCCATACATGTTTAGCGGCCTGACTAAATGGCTAGTTGGCCCCTTGGTGTTAATGAAAAGGTGAGAGGTCTGTAAGAGATGAGTGATTAAGTAAGAAGGCAACGCTCCAGTAATGATGTCTGTCCCCTCTCTCTCTCTCTCGCTGGGTACCAAAGCCATCTCGGTTATGATGAAGAACCCACTTCGGCTTATCCCCGTTGTTATAATGATCCGGCCAAGAACTAGCAAACTAATTTCCAGCACATTGTGATTGTATGTAGTGTGGCCACCACTGGAGCGGGCGGGTGAGCGTTTGTGTTGGGAGGTAGAGATTATCCTTCCGGACAGATGGGGGAAAATGTGGGCCGCCTCTTAACATCATGTGTGGCTTATTGTTGTTCCTATGGACCAGCAACAACGTTCAGTTATTGTCTTCCTGAATGTCTCTTTAATAAACGGCACAGCAGGGAGGTGGGCGTATTGTTAGCGTCTGTAATGCAGATCATTGCCTAATATCGACGCCTTGAATGATAGCCACCAATTTGACGTCGATATCGATGAGGCATCAAATGACATTGAAGGGGATGTTTCATCGGCAAATATTTTGTTTTAACCATCTTTGTGTCCATTACGCGTCATACGAGCTCGCTATCAGCGTAACACCCCCTCGCCGTCCCCGTTTGGTTATCCTCGGTAGGATTAATTAACTCAACAGAAAATTACCGGTCTGCATAATAATTCTGCTCTTTGTGTAATTGGAAGGCTGTCAAAAGGAAGTCTTTATTGTTGCTATCTATCAAGTTGGCTTGCTTTTGATCGCCTGGTCTGGCGACTAATTCATGGCTCACTGAATCGGAGAAACACTGGGCGTCATTCTGTAATTATTGTCCCGCCACCCGTGGATACAATGGACCTTGTGCCCCAAATAACAATGGCTGTTTGATATCGAAGCGGAGCGCTCTGTGTGCATATTCGAAGCCCCGCCGCCGGTGGATCTTTGTCATAGTGCTAGTAGTGCCTGTACAGTCGGCGAACAAGTTTATGGCGTTTTTATCGCGGGTGAATGTGCCCTGGTTCTGTTGTCGTTGATCTAATGGACATGATGTAGAAAAGTACACAAATCATCACTGGATATAAGAAGGCACACAAAAAATGGAGTCGCTGTTGAAGTTAGCCTAGACTCGGTGACAGCTCAGTTTATGTAGTCCAGTCCAGGCCGTGAAGGACTTGACTACACGATCAAGTTGGCCAGAGCCATAGACGTTCGGTGCACAAACCCTCTTAACCATATGGCGGATTCCCAGGCTTTTTTGGCTCTCTGTCTAGATAGCAGTGCTCCCCTGTTGATGGGCCCTAGATTAAGTATAGATAATGCTTGTACAAACCGTTTCTATGAAGAGAATAGCTTTCTCATTCTCCTTGTCATATCACAGAACAGTTTCTTTATCATGTAGCAAAACAAAGGCACAATGTACTTTATAATGACGATTATAAATGAAGAGATGAATTAATATTCCGCAATTAACCCCTCCTCTGTGTGTGTATGTGTGTGGACACATACACAAACACACACACACACATATATATATATATATATATAGATACCGGCATAAGTTTGGTCATTGTTGTATACCTACTCAGTTCCCGGACTGTTCTACAGACGAGAGCTAGTTCACAACTTCTGAGAATAAATGTTAAGCATGTTTTCGTCATCTAAACAAAACAACTTGCTCAGAGATCACTGTGGGTTAATTAAAAACAGACTCTATTTCTGATTTACAGTAACCCGTGTTTTTTTATATCTCCTGCCCAAGTTCTGGCTTGTCTGAAGCTGTCTGCCTGTTCACTTGTCATCATTGTGTGATATGTTTATTTTCAAGACCAAATCCTCAGCGCCAAAAGTGTACAAGTACGAGAGGAGAGTGTGGGGGGAGGAAGGGAGTGGTCCTCCGAGAGCGAAGCTTGTTCCGAGCAGTATATTTATGAAACAAAATGGCAAGATGTTGGCGATATTGTCTTCCAGCTATGGCCTCCCATAAAACATACTTTGCTATCTTTCTGCCTGACGTGGCTTGGCGGAGGATAAGAGTTTGTCATGCCCTTGTTACTATGGCTCCCAGAGGAAGAGGGGGGGGGGGGGGTAAAACCCCGGTTCGTCCCAGAGGTGGAGGGTAAATCCCTAACGCCTCCCAATTGTAGTAGATGAGGCACGCCCTGTGTGGTTCCTAGAGCAGGGCAAATCTTCCTTATTTCCCAGATGAGAAAAGCCGAATCCCAGTACCCTTGGGATATTGTGCCAGTCTTGTTTCTCTACCGTATCATTGGGGTTTTGTTGATATCGTAGTGTACGTTATTGTACTCGTCGTTGGTGCAATCCCACAGAATGTTTGCTGTGATGTACCGGGGACCTCCAGATCTTCATACATCCGCACTGTATGGTCATCAGGGGAGAATTGTTTTACTGTGTGTGTGTGTGTGTGTCAGCTCGTGGGGCGATGAATGAAATCTTGATTTCTTAGAGAGAGAGAGAGACTCAGAGAGAGGTTATTGTACTGTGTCTAGCAGCACATATGGTAGAATGATGATCGTGTTTCATGGCGCTCATCTGTGTACCGGTGCTGAGAGTTAACTTGCATGATGACTTTACCAGAAACTGTTAGTGCACTCTTTGGTTGGCCGGCTTGTCATTAATATTGAAAAATGGCAAGATTTCTAATGCGGCTGGGTGACAGACATTCCAGCTCTGCGTCGCTGTGCTGTACTGCACCTCAACAAGACCGCGTACTGATCAGGTTGTTATTTTCAGCTTTACAAAAAGAAAGAAAAGTAGGCTAGGAGTTCAGCGCCTGTCGTTACTCGGTGTATCTATCTATCTCATGCTTGCTTCTAGCCGCGGTCTAAAGTGTAGGCAGAAACTGTTGTATGGTATTGTTTTAGGGCCAACACACACACACACACACACATAGAGAGAGAGACACAGATAGGGGAGAGAGAGATTCCCAGAGAAGGCGGAGCCTTTAATTGGCTAACGATTCAGTTAACATCTAGATACGTAAATAAGATCGGCTATAGTTTGTTGTGCTGTGAACGGAACGTAGTTGTTCGATTTTTATTTACTTTCAGGTTTCTGGCTAAACTTGCTGTGGTAGAGTTATTGCCTGTGTACTTGGGTGGGTGGGGGGGGGGGTAGTATGCCTTTTGTATTTTCAATCAGTCAAACTTCTCTAAATCACCCCCACCCCCGTGGTTAATCAATACCGCTCTTAACTGATTTAATCAAATGGATATCACAAGTATCAGGTTTAGCGGACAAACGGGGAGAGTTGAGCTATAAAACGGTGCATAAAAAGCGGGTAAAATGTTAACCTCGTGCCTGATGTCGGCGATAAGTCTCTCTCGGCTTACGGAAATTGCTCAGGGCATAAAAACAATGGTCAATCATCGAGCTGGCGATCGGAGATGAGTGAGAGACATCCGGTTTGGGCTACTGCGTGAAATCATCGCGCTCTGCTTGAATGTTTGAAACCGGCCGCGGTCGCGTCATCATCACCGCCATCGCCGAGTTGGGAGAGCCACACGCCAGTCTGATGGCCAATGTGTGAAGCTGGTCGGCTTAATGGGAGAAGTGGAACCAATAAAGAAGTGCAAGATATCTGTGCTATGGGTGGTGACAGCTGACTTTGACGGCCGATCACGGACGGGGGCCCACTGTATGCCCGGGTGTCGTTCGGCCAGCCACCGGAGCCTGGCATAAGCCGAGAAATCCACAATGGTTAATAGAGAAGAGGAGATAGTTCCTTTGGCCGGCGAGCGGCACCGGGAGTCGCTAGGCCAGCGTTGTGTGTGGAGCGCGGCGGCGTCCGGTGTTTGGCCGCTTCGGCAAGATCTAGAAAAAGGATATTGAAAAGGCCATTAGCGGCGACGTTTATTGATGGGGTCGGCGGTGCGCCGTTCTGAGGTGGAGACGGTGAACGGGAAGTGCTTTTTAGCCAGTTCTAAGTTGCTCGAAGGTTTTTCGGCGCTATTTTCTAATTATGGATTTGTCGGCGAGGTGACGTAGTACTCGTGATTGCGTGGAAAATTAGATTAACATCAAGTGGCCATTTCCCCCCGTTTACTCGTTGACCCACTCGGTGCAGTGGCCGAAACCCCTAACTCTCTGGCCGGCCGTAGCCTAAGCAGGTTATGCTGCCGGGGCGGCTTACCGTCCCAATTCCGGCATGTACCGATTATAGATTCGTATTGTAGGAGCTGCCACGTAAGGTTTAGGTAGCGATTCAGTTGTGTAATGATTTCATCTCCGCTGATTGCCGGAGACTTATGTGATTAGTTCTGACAGAAGGATCAGTGCCGTAATCCACTGTGCATGTTACCCATCCATCTAGCCCGAAGCTCCATCCTCTCTCTCTGTGTGCGCGCGCGTGTATGTGTACACGGTGTTATGGCTATGTTGATCATTGCCACCAGCTGCGTGCTGTACTCTACATGTGGCCGAGGTGCCTTTTGGTGTCTCTGTACAACAGCTGTCAGCTGGCACTGGGCACAAATCGGATTTTTTGTTGGTATCCGTCTTTGTACTACCACAGATCCAATTGACAAACTGATGTTTTAGTCCATTCCAACCCTACTGGCACCATCCCCCATCCCCCCAACATCCAGGTCCTTGAATATTGTATATCTGTAGAGCAACAGTTGTCATGACAGCACATTCGTAAGAATTACTTGCATTTGGTCATATGAGTCATTATAACAGCGTAGTTTTTTCTACAAAATCCTTTCAGTATCAGTGATGTCTGATGGACATTGGTTCTTTTGGCGCCATATATCTGACAGATTAGATTGGTGTGATGTTGGAATTGAAAATATTAATGAACACATGACCAATAATAGAAACACACCCGTGAAGAACATAATGAAGCTGTATTAAACACTCTGGTAATTAGTTTGGTTTATTTTGTTCCTATACTGATGTATTGATAACTCTGAGCCGTAACTGTATACTTTGTTATATGTTATCAAAATTGATTTATTTTTGTTTAGCATCTTATCAAACTATGTTTTAGGAATATCGACAAATTGCCGTTTACAGGTTGGATCGTCTTTATAGTATTAGCTATCATGTCACACTGAAGAAGTCAATATGTATCAGAAACCATGTATGTAGTAAGTTTGAAATGGTTATTTCATGTGTGCTGTGAGTGTGGGTGGGTTTGAGCCAGCTAAATAAAGTAGTCAAGCAACCCTTCTCCTTGGTGTCATCGTTGTCCTGTTCCTGAACATTTTATTTTGGTGACATAGCAAATAATATAGTTTATGTTAACAACTGAACTCTGAAGGTCAGTGGCCGCTCTTCTGTTGTGTTACTTTTGTGTGTGTGTGTCAAGATAATGTGTAGAGTTTGGAACTGTTATCTGTAGATATATAAATACGTGCCTGAAGGTGGTGCTGTGAAAGGGGAGTTGTGTTTGCCGTGTTGCACTTGTGTACAGTTTCTGGAATAACGCTGTTTATGGTTATTTACATAAACACACATAAGACGCCTACGACCCCCCCCCTCATTTATAGTGGTCTGAAGAACAGAATTTGTTCTCAATCAGTTCTCATTCAGTGCGAAGATAATTTTCTCTGATGCGCACTTGAAAGTTAAAGGTGTGGATCAAAGTGGTATGTATCTATTTGAAGAGGATCATCCAGAAGACGAGTGTAGTATAGTGCGCTATTATTCGCACCTGTATGTTGACTTTTTGTCGTGTTTTTCGCACTATTTAGCCCTACATGGCCCCCTGCTGAGTATTGAGATGTCATCCGAACGTGTGTAAAACGCATGTTTCTTCATAAGTAGCTATGTTTGGCCTGGTGTTCACAAATTCATACAAATGCATATTTGCTCCCGTGACATTGAAAAGGTGTATATGGATCCCATTTTAATTTAGCCTGTTGATGTGAGTATTAGCAGATTGAATGGATGCACCCGTGTTCTGAACTTCCTACCGGTTTGATTCGCTTTGATTTTCGAGGTTCCAATTGTCTTCATCATCATCATCCAAAAAGCAACTTGACACTTGTCGTTCGTTTTGCGTACAGGTCTGGCCTCTGGAGAAATCAACAAAACAAAAATAACAAAGAGAATCCCCCCCACACACACACACACATACACCAGCTTAAAGAAAAGTTTTATCTAAAACTAGAAGCACTTTTATCTTCGAAGCATGCATGACTCATCTTGGTACTACATGCATTCTCACATGAGTAACAAAAGTGGTTAGAGTTATTTTCTGTGACTTGTATGATCTTTGTGTAAATAGCACCTCCCCTGATAACGAACCGCATTATCTTGTTAAACTCCAATGGCCACTAAATTTATTACACGTACTATCTACTATTGGCTGTAAGAAATTCTGCGTCAAGAAAAATGGCATAAAATCTTAAAATGAATTGGCCAGAAGTTTTCACCGCAGTTTTGGTGTATAAAGGTTTTCGTTAACTTCGGGCACTCGATAGGTTTCGAGATATTTTGGTATCGTTATTAATCTTGTGGTATCCAGGTACTGTTCGTTGTATACCGATATGACCCCCCCCCCCGTGATGGGTTGCATGTATCAGAAATATACAGACGTACCATAACGGTTTCCTAACTGTATTCAATATTTTATTAACCTATTCGCTACGTCCTGTTTTGTCCCCAATTGCTGTTATCTATGTATATTAGTCGAATAGTTGCCAGCGTAGATAGGTGCCTTTCATCAGCTGTTAGATCTGCTAAATTTATACTGTTTAGGGAAAAAACCTTAATACAGTCCACGGTGTTGATTGTGTGTCATTTATAATGGAATTTGCGGCTATACATTATGATTAACGCCGCACAAAGTGGGTTGGCTGTGCTGTGTGATGTATTGAGAATTTGATGTACCTGGATATTGGCTAATAAGATTAACGTCACTGATGATCAGTAATCTTAACACTGTCGATGTGTGTGTGCGTGTATATATATATATATATATATATATATATATATATATATATATATATAAGTTTTGTTCATTCCCATGACAGCAGTAGACTTGTGATTGTCAATCATATGTAACCATTAGCAGGGTGATTATTCATGTTATATGATTGCATGTTGTTGTCGGAAATGTGCCATGTACCATTTTTCAAACACATGCCCGTCGTGACGGAGAGCGGTAATTCCTCACCGTTTGACGTACCATTGCTCGTCGGCTCTCTGATTTTGCGCCAGTTCCTCCGTCTGATTTGATTATTGTTTTAGTGCCGCTAATGTACTTTTATCTGGCGTATACAGCGGCTAACAGCCCCATATACACCAACCCTCGTCGGTTGCTAGTTGCCACCGCATCAGCTTGTGTCTTATTTACACATTCTGGCATGTCACATATAACATACTTCAGAGCTCGACTTCTAAACATTTCAAGACAATGCCTGAATGTCATCGTGCTCATTTGACGTATAGCAACAATGGCAGATGTGTCTAGCAAATAGTGAGAATCATCAGTTCCCGCTTAAGCGTAATACTTTAAATTGAATTTGCACTGAATATGTCTGCATTGCTGCCTAAGCCGTGAATTCTTGTTGTTATATTTAATTTGGCGATTGTAGTATTATATTTAGCAGCATTAGGCGATGCAGGAGTATTACTAAGTGCTGCCATTTCTCGCATTCCCCCCCCCCCCCCCGCAAATCTCCTCCAAATAATTCGGTTTTCGTTTGGCTGCTTTTATTGGGCCTGATTCCATCATGCATCATACACGTTCATATAAGTTGTGTTTTGTGTGTGTGTGTTAGCTAGTCTGGTGTGCAGCTGGGCAAATCATGCTTACACCGATAGGTTTATGCTGTGCAGGAAGGTGTTTCTGGGCGGTGGTATGTTTTATCCAGTTGCTGCAGTCTGCAAATTGGTGAAAACGGGTTGGGAGTTTTATAGTGAAATGAACTTGGGCTGGTTGCGATTTAGCCGCATCGCATCGTGGACGGCAAAAGTCGGCGAAATTCAAGCCCAGCATGCCGAGTGTATTTTGCTAGTCTGTGGTCAATCGGCTCCATTTCTGATTGGTTCCTTTCACTTGATTACTTCAGTAATCTTGAGTAGATAGGGGAAAAAGTCTTGACATGTATCGGAATTATAGAGAATATGGTAAAATTATGAGAATTTAGCCTGTCAATCTATGTCGTTCTGACTTTTTGCTAGCACCATCTACTGTGCTGTTCGTGCCATAGCTGTGTATAAGATTGGTGTAGCATTAATGCCTGTTGTTATTATTGGTTTTAACCAGTGGCATAGGTATTGTTATTTATATATATATATATATATATATATATATATATATATCGGTTAGATGAGATCTGCACATCCAGTAACGTAAGTCTGTATACTTGTGTCACTAATTAAAGCTAGCTTCCGTTTCTTTGGCTTTATCGAGTCCACAATTCTTGAGAAAAGTTGACTCATCCAGCATTCCTTTAGACGTTTAGGCACGTCATAATGTAATAGATGTAGCGTCGGCAGTAGAGTGGGGGGGGGGGGTTCGGGTGAATATATTTGTACCACATACAACTGGTGGTGAAATTTTGGCCAGCAAAAGTCAACGCTGCTCCACTTTCTGCAAGCTTAACAGCATTGTGTATTATTAAAGTCGTTACAAAGACAATGCCGATTGCTCACTATAGCCGTTTCTTATTCAGATACACGCACTTAGAACGGGGAGTTTTTGCCGAGGGGGACTCCGCTTACCATTGGCCTGCGAAATGAGGTCAGGAACTCCCCGAAAATTTGCTCTCGACGTGTACAGCGATATACACGCGAAATAGAAGCGGCTAGGTGCCGAACTGTCTAGCGGTGTCGGCCGGTCATGGTGGATGAGTTTATGTTATGCGCGTTAGGTTGGCTATACGGGTAGACAGAGCGGCGCCGGGGATACCTCTCCGCATGATAAACGACCATGCTAGGCAATATGACACTTTAAGAGACCGGCAAACATTTGTTTGCTGTGTGCTGTAAGAGATATTGAGGGGGAGGTGTTGGTGTCATGGTTTGTGACGTATGTTCTTGGCGGAGAGATCCTCTCTCTGGTGTTCATATGTGTTTTAGCTTCTTTTGGGGAGGCTCTTCTATGGTGGTTACAAGTATACTTGGTTTGGTATCAATACATACGGTGATGAAATGGGGACGACATTCAGTGACAGTTGGAAATAGCCGTTTTCTGGCTGTCGGTACTGTTAGCTGTCCGGTTGGAATGAGATAACAGTACTTCTCAACCTACTGAGCTCTGATCTTTGTCACAGTAAGGAGGATATACACACACACACCAGGCTTATTACGGTGTGGTGGTCGTCGCCCCATAAACCACTCTCGCCGGTGTTGGTATATCACATACGGTGGATATCACCTGAATAAAGTCCCTCCTTTGTGTATGCGTGCCAGTGTTTGTATGCTTTTCTACATACGCATAGCCAATGATAGCCGTAAAGATTGCGATGATATGATCTGTTGATCGGTGATTGATAAAGGAGCTCTGTGGCAGAGGATCAGCTCGGCCTACCTGTGACAGTCACTATTAGGGTGCATCACCCGACGACGGGTTCGCCAGAGATATATCAGAAGTTTGGCGGCGAGGATTTCCTTAAAGGATACGTGGCTAGATTATCCTTCAGCATCGGGCACTTTGGATGTCCATGTGTGTGTGTGTTTTGTGTGTGTAAAGCCCGACGAACGTAATCCGCGTTTGAGGATTGATGGAAGCGTTTGCTGTCATCGAACACATTTCGTGTTAATTGGGAGTGTGTAAAGAACACTGGATTGATGTCACCTAGTAATGCTGGTCGATTCGACTGGTGCCATAATGTATCCATATAGAGGAGTACCTCATTCGCCGCCTTACCCCAGGGAACGCTTCCCAATGATGGCATCGTCGCCACCCATGTATCAGACAGCAGCGGTCAGACATTCGATACCAGCGTCATACCATCACCATCATCATCAGCCGCCATCGCCAATGCACGGGCAATACCAGTACAACATACCACGAAGTGCTTGTCGTAAGTTGGACTGAAGTTTTATTTTATATATAACTTCGTGTTTGTGGCAGTTCTCGTTATTAGATGTGGTTCTAAGTTAGTATCGTACAAAATTTATTCGCCCCTAATCTGTGCGATTTAGCCGTTAACGGCCTGCGACCAGTGATCTGCCATTAGCACCGAAAAAGGTAATCAGATTGGGCATTCCTTACGAGGAGAATCCAAGATGGAGGAAATACTGTCGGCCATGTTGAAAAGTCTTGACGTGCAGACTGCGTGGCTCCTCTGATGTTTACACAAGAGCCATATACTCAAGCCTGGCTCAGCGCTCTGATTGGTCGGTTCGTTGTGAGATCGCTTCAAAACTGTTGTGTTATGCTGTGTATCCTACTCGTTGACATACATCTGTTTAGAGGCGTCTTCGGGTGGCTTAGACTTGTCCAGCTCACGAAAATAAGGATGTATGGTTGAGTTATTCGGCTAAAACATAATGATATGCTGAGTGGGTGTAGCTATGGTTGATAAAGCATGTATGAGAGGGCGACGTGTGTGTGTGCGTGCGTGTGTGTGTGCATAAAATAATTAGGTACTGCTTAATTAACCAATTTTAGTTCAATCACATATAAGAAATGGTAGATTGCCCTTCTAAATATCTGGCTTTGGTTCAGGTATTGCTTGTGGCTACACATGACAAGCACAGAAACGATGTCGTACTTTTTGTAGAGAACTTTAATACTGCTATATTTAGTGCAGCCTGAGAAGTCTGACTGGCTGAATGGTTAGACACGCGCGCGTGCGCGGTAATACTCACACACACACACACACACACACAGAGAGAGAGAGAGAGAGAACCGATCTAATGCCATTGGTTAGCATGACTAATTGTACTAGAAGACCACCGTGTGGGTGGGTGGTTGAGTTCAGATACATTACTCCAGATAGTCTTGTGTGACATTTATTACGGAACGTATTTTTGTCTCCTCTGATTGGTTGCTCAGACGTAACTGGGATGATTGGAGATGGTGTGTGTGTGTGTGTGTGTGTGTGTATGTATGTATGTATGTATGTATGTATGTAGTGCGTGTCCATAGGTAAATCATTAGACAGTCCGTCGCTGATTGGCCCAGGCTGTACACATGTAACATGCCATCTCATAGGACATAAGTTATCAAAGCGAAGTAATCAACCAGAACACACTAATGGGTCTGGACGGACATTAATGTGTAATTACTATCAAGTTAGGGAGGTGGGGGGTGCCTTTGAGATGTCTATCTAGATCCCAATGATTCTTTTTTTTTAATAGTTTGATGCCATCCGTTCATGGATGTCATTTTTGTTTTCATCCAGTTGTTTGTTTGCTTCCATTTAAACTCCTGGTTTGATTCCTTTCAATGCTTCCAGTAATGTTGAAAGGGAGTTGTCAAGGAGTCCAGTCTGCTCAACATCTCAGATAATTTGTTATCTGTAAAACAAGAACAACAACATTCATACACATAATCATTATCTGTAAAACAATAATAGCAACAACATTCATACAAATAATCATACCTTATTTGAACAAATGGTGCTCCCATTGTACTTACGAATAGCTGTGAGAATCGGCGTACTTCCACGGGCAGGTATCTCTTAAAATAGGCTACAGATAAAATACGTCCACCTGGCTTTTTGCCGGCCAAGCTAATAACCGATACGTAATGCATTATGTTCTGGACTGGAAAGCGCTTCATGACAGAGCGTGTGGCTTAACATTAAACACATCCAGACGGGAACATTTAGTATTATACCCGTCTGGCTTGTATTAAGTGGAGTTGAAAGAAATCAGGTGCGCGCAACAGTTTTTACAAGTGCTTCTTTCCTCCACTCATCTGATCATCAACAGCAGCAGCAGTGATCAGCGGCAGCGGCTTTCCGAACAACACCCACACTGGTTATTGTGTGGGAAATGCTTCGATACACTTCACTTGAGACAGGCGAAAATGAGCAATGATGCAGTGTGTTTGTTAATACGTTCCTGGTTCTGTTATGGTATGATTTGTGCTCTGTTATGCTGTTCTGAGGTATTAAGACTGGGAGTGATCGGCTCACAGCATCGATTTTTGATGTGGACAGATCTTTATGGTCAGCCCTGTTGGTGAAAATAACTGATGCCAATCAGTATGTGGGCGGTAATATACAGCCACAACAGATCATGACATCATCACACAGATAACGTGTAATCAGTAGGGCAGTGTTTGGCCATGTAATTATCAACTTAGTGTATGTCCTTCCTCAGAAATATACTAACTGTTTGAAGTTGGTGGTTTCCAACTAAAATGTAGGTGGTCGTTTGATAACATGTCATTGAATTAAATTCTTGTCAGGTTTCTAAGATAACCGATTTGATATATATATATGTAAACTGAAATGATTTAACACCTTCACACAATATTCCACCTTCATCCTGACATGGATGTTGTACTTTTCTCTTAGCTGTGTGAGTGATAAGACGTTATCAAATTGTTTGAAGTTGTCCATGAAAGACGTTGGAGCGGACTAATTTAATATGATTATATTGGTGTGTGTGTGTGTGTGTGTGTCAGTAAAGTCCAGTCAGTGTAAGTGATAGCTGTTTATGTGGTGACATGTGTTTTAAATATGACAACATGCTTGTCAACACCGCTTTGGATACTGCTGTCTGAAGCAGGAGTTGTAGTGTTTACTAAAGATTCTGCCTCTTTCTGGGCGCGCGCGTGTGTGATTGCGTCAGTTAGTAAAGTGTGTGTGTGTGTGACAGTAAGATTGTGAAACCATAAGAAATCGCTTGTTTTCCAATGTTACTATCTCACACACACTCGTGCGACGCGCAAATACAATTAAGTGGTGCATTTGTGCACGTACAAAAGATTATACATGTTTATTGAAAGAAATTTCAGTTAGTCATATTTGGCTGGGGAACAATAGTAACTCTTTAGACTGAATCCTATAGTTTCACTTGGCCTCTTCCAATAATGCTAAGAAATACATAACAGTTCATTTATCTTAATCCTTTACTGATGTGAATGTATATCTCCATCATCTGTACTGGTGACCAATCATGTGAAATGCTGGGTTTCAGTGACTAGTGTTAGTAGTAGCATTTTAACATTATCATACACGGCCTAAAAGGCTGAACGTTGGCTTTCAGGTTTAAATAATGTTTATAAAACAGCTAGCTATGATTGACTAATGAGGCCTCTTATCAGTAGATATAAACCTTGGCCCCTTCTCATAATTTAGAGTTAACAAAGAAAAGGCCACGTGTATAGTTTTGTTCGGTTTGTCCTCCATCCTTCGCTGTGACATCTGTTCACTTATTGAGAGTGATTTATGATCAACGCGTTTTTTTATTATTCAGGAGCTGATCCCAAGTTACCAATGTCCCGATATTTTTCTTAGCCTGTTGGTAGCTAGAGAATGGCTGGACAAGTAAATTGATTTGAGTCTCTGGTTAATCAGTTAATCAGCCTGGACTGCTGGAAGTTGGTTCAGGATTTTGGCCAACTACGCCGACTTCCGAACTGCATAATATTTGTGTAAAAAGTGGGAGATTATTTGGCAACAAAGAGCTCCGACTTTTCTACATTGGGTCTTTCTGCACTAGTTTTTATCTACAGTTGTAGAGTTGTGTATTCCGAGAATGGTGTTCCTCTTGAGGCAGACAAAGGATTTATCTCCCAAACTAACTCGGAGATCCAGGCCTTTCTCAGAAGTATGACCCAGGCTCTTATTGCCGTTGTGTGTGCGTGTGTGTGTGTGTGCGTGCGTTTGTGCGTGAGCGAGCGAGCTTAATGATTCAGTTGGCTGTAGTACATAACAGTATTCTCTAGAAAATTTTACAGCAGCTGATATAAATATGTTCTGTCAAGATGCAGTGGACGTTTTTAAATGTCCTTTTTTAAATTGGGTTTAGGAAGAGTATCATGTTAAATTTAAATTTGCCGTATTCTGGAAATTTTTATTTTGTTTTACAAAACAAGTATCCCAACAAAGACAAACCATTGAGTAGGTTGGCTTTTGTGGATTAGTGTTCTTGTTTTGTTAAGTGGTCAGTGTCCAAATAACTGCATATCCCTGAGCATTCACAATTGTGGCTGATTTGTGCGTAACATTACTTATATTATGGGGAGAGAGGGTGTCAGTGGCTTAAAAAAATCAGGTGACAGTGGCTTAAAAAAATCACTATGTAACTTTCTCAATGCTTTAGGGCTTCTAAATGTGACAAGCTAATAATCAAATATTATCCCCCCCCCCGCGGAATTCTAATTTGCATATAAAACATAAGCAAGATATATCCAGTAGTAAATGAAGGAGAGGTTGTCAAAATAAACAAATATTGATTGACAAAGAGGGACAGTCATCCATCCATTTTATTGGTTCAGTGATGGATCAGGTTAAAAATAATTACAAGTTATATGTAACCAATAGGGTATGTGATGTGGGTACTGTACTTGTCAATTTAATTTCTTAGTTGATTTTTGTGGAATAGAGCGGGCATCAATGCTAATAGTAGATGCTGACCATTTTTGAATACCAGGATAAACCAAATTTTCTGGTGATAAAATGACAGAGATGTGCATGGCCGTCAGCAGCAGGTCTTAGAGGCCTCTTTTTAGTGCACTGGGTCTTCAGTAATGGTCGGGCCTACAGAGATTTGTAAGCTGGTGTACCCTGACAGTTGAGATAAATACAATTTGGTCCGCTGTTGTTAAGGGAGATGTTTAGCATGCAGAAATGAGCGTACAGCAAGTGATGGTCCTCAACAGAACTAATAGGCTGCAATAGCTGGCCGGAGAGGAGTTTAATGCCAGCACAGTGCTCGGTCAGAGATTAAACCAAATTGCGAGTTGAGAGCTGGTGATGAGTTGAATCATCAAATATCTGCCCTGTCAGTAACTGCCAGGTCTTATGCCTGTGCTGTGCATAAACGGATTTGACGTTTCCCCACCACACAATGCCAATCACCAGCTGGAGGTGACAAATTTATGACGGTGTAGACCTAATTGAGTTGCTTCCCATAAAGCATTTACATCTATTGCCGCATCATGATGTGGGAATTTGAAGAAGCCCCAACCTCAGCTTAGCACGATGTCCCTTCTCTGCAGGTTCTAGTCAGTTATCAATTCTGAGCTTCCGGTAACGCACTTTCAGTACTTCCTCCGGATTAAAAACAGAAAGCTACAGTCGGTCAATTTACACAAGGCATTAATGCCATGTTTGGATACAGATTATGGCATATGTTGGCACAGGCTCGGGTTTGATTGTTTCAACCGCTGGCCAGTTGTGACCGGTTGTGGGGAATTCCTGCAGTGCCGGGAAATAATCCAAGTGGCAAGCAAATGAGCTTCTTGTCTTCTAAGAGACACCACTTGTCAGTTCTTGTTTCATTCCTGCCACCTTGTTTAGCTGGTAGTGGGCCATCAGGGACAGCTTCCTATGGTTACTTGTAGCTTGTGGCGGCTATCTGTGCTGCCTACTGCTTCCTGTATGTGATGATCACTGTGCACCATATTGATTTACAAACAGTGGGTGGATAGCTATATATGTTCTCATATCTGTTATTGTGCGCGTGTGTGTGTGTATGTCCATCCAGGTATTTATACGCACAGTTCACATACTAGACACAGTTAACTTGCTTCGTCATGTTGGACTTGGCATGGTTGAAATATAGGGATAATTAAGATTGTGTGAAAATGTAGAGATGATGATGTGTGTGTGTGTGTGCACGCTGGCACGCGTGTGTGTCCAGTACAGTAAACAGTAGTGGCTAGTGTTTTCTTCTTATAATGTTGTGAAGTCCTATGAAAACATCACTTAAAGGATTTCTCTAGTGCTAAGAGGGGAAAAAGTCTCACAAACTAACACGGGTAACTCCCAAACAAAATCTATGTTAAATGTTAGTGGAAACGTGCTAACTCTGAAATGGCTTGCTTGTTCATCAAAGCCAACCACTGAGATTGCGGCTGAAGTGATGTCTGATCACGAATAGCATTTATTTACAATTAATTATTTGTGTAAAATAACTTGCAGATAATGTTCATGATTTCTAACATCTGATGTTCATATATCAGCCAATAATAAGAATCCTGTTTGCTTTTCTCCTGTTGTATGTAAAAGATTTCTTATCTTCTATATTACAAACAATGTTGATTATAATTTGTAGGCAGTTTTCTAAAAAAAAAAGAATCTTGCTGAGTAAATGTGGCACTCTTTATTGAAAAGATAAGATAAGAACGGGTTTGGTTTTCTAAAGGTCACACATTTAATAAGGTGATTTGTAAATATGCCCTGGTTAATGTTGTAGAATCACAGATTTCCATGCATCTAATTGTTTGCATTGTTCTTTTCAGGTTTAGACGACAGTGCCACATTTGATGGCCGGCCCAGCATGAGATCCATGTTAAATTCCCGTGGAGAGGTAAAACATTTGCTTAGCGTTCCTATCAAATTTCCAGTCTGTTTATTTGTGGTTTCTTTTGTATATCAGCCATTGTCGAAATTAAGATGTTTACAATTTTTTGCTTGTCCTGTTGCAGGGTTTTGACAATCAAAACTATAGTGGACAGATGGCAGACATGAATCCTTTTGTAACCAACAATGAAATGCCTTCTATGATTAGTAAGTAGGCTCTTTATAATATACATTTTTCTACTTAGTCTCACTGGTTGTTTTGTGTAATTTAATCATGTTCATTAACCAGCACCTACCAATTTAGTACGATGAAACATAGCAAGACAAGCATTGATCCCTCCTCCCTATCCCTCGGATATGATGCTGTCATTGACAGCTGACATCTTTTGTTCCACTCCTTCTTTTCACTCATCATCTTTGACATCATCTAGTGCCTCCAATAAATGTATTAAGCTGGCCGGCCTGGCTAATTGTGTTTGTGTGTTCAGATCTTGTTGTATTCTCAACGGAGTTGTTGGCAATGATATGCTGATGGCTGGCTCTTGACATATCTCTCACCAACCATCTAGGCCATTTCAGAAGTCACCTGAATGGTGCTGGTCACTTTCTCACTTAGGTGGGGGATGTCTTGATTCCATGGTGGTGGATGAGTACAATTTAGTGGTTCCAGTTGGTATTCACATTTTGGATAATTGGATGTTTTTCTGTGATGATGATGATGCAAACAGAAAAAAATCCCAAGAAACAGGGTCAGTTTCTTTAATTGTCATGTTACGGTGGCTAGGATAGGATGTATACAAGACTTGTTTGGGTCTATTTGTATTTGATGATAAATGTGAGGTTTCTCCATGTTAACTAAATAGCAAAATACAGGTAATCGACACCCACATACTTCAGTTTTGTCTTAGTCTGGAATCTTTATTTTGTTGTTATATCAAATTCACCTTAGTTTTTTTTAATCACACATATATGCTCTTCTGATAAAAACAACTTTGGCTGCTTTTCCGGGATTTTGTTTCCTGTCAAAAGTATGTCATCTCCCATTCATCACTGTTATATCCCTGAGTCATCACCATATCAGAGAAGCGTGTTCCTAAAGAGAATGTATCACGGAAATACTGTACGCCCAAATTTGTAATAGCTTAGAGACATTCAAGTCTACCCAGGTTACCAAAGCAATCACAGTTAATCATGGTTAGTTGATTTTCTGAACAGAGTAGGGTCTTGTGTTTCATTGGTAAGTTAATCTTTTATGATGTGCCACATCACAAGAAAGCTGCTAATTCTATACTCACGCGGGGGGGGGGGGCGCCCTTATCAGCTTGACACCCCTGGGGAGAAGTGCAACTGTACAGTGTTCAGGATATCTGGCGTATATGCTCTTAATGCAGGCCCTATCTAACACATGATAATTGCCAGTAATCATTAACATTATCAATGCTGATTATTCCTTGTCAGTTTGTCTTTAGCGATCGTCACTTGGTGTGGTCGTTTCGGCTTTATGTTAAGCAGCGGAAAGTCTTCACTTTAATTATCTGTGTTGAGAACATGTTTTGTTCGACTAATGGCATCTACCCTATATATGGCTAGTCTGGATCAAGCGGAAAGGGGCGATTTTTTAGTGTGATTTTTTGCTCGGATTTTGCCAGTCTGCCTGGCGGGCATGAGGCAATTAGCATGTTCTAGGGAATTCGCTCCTCCCCACCTTGAAACAGAAAGCAACTATGTGGCAAACAGTAGGACTTGGGGTTCCGCTGCCTTACTCTTGTCCGGTCCGTTTTGTGGCCGATTAAATTCCAGAGCCGTTGAAGGCAGCAAAAATCATTATTGGCTTGAGGTTGATCTTGTCACACTGTTTTAAGCTGTCTGTGCACAGCATTCTGGCTTCCTGCTTAGTGGCGCTTTTTTCTGGTTGTTGCCATCACTGCGTGTGCGGGGGGAGGGGGGGGGGTTGGTCGGTAGCAGTGAGAGTCTGACGTAGGGTGGTCGCTTGTCACGTTATGACCAGCTAAATTGCCTCAGACATTGTCCAGATCCCTGCTTGTTACATTCTTAGCGTGTAGCCAGCGAGTTGATGCAATTTAACAAATAGTCCCCAAGCGATGACATGGCAAATGAAAGGTGTAATATTCAAGGAGCCTGTGTGCGGGCTAATTGCTTTCCAATCCACACCCGGGGACACTTTATTCCTTATTTATAATTCATATCTCCTTTCCGGACTGTAAATTCCGCCTCTCACAAATAATACCACTCCGGCAGTTGTTTAGGGAGATGATGCTTTGCTTGGAATTAATTTAATTTTTGGCAGGCAGTCGCTGGAGTTGGGGGGAAAAAAGTGCCAGTCCCCTGATACAGGGCAACACTAGTAGACCAGCCCGAACAAAAGTTCTTTAATAGCCATTATTTATTGCACAAAAGCTAATTCCCAGCGATGCCGCTGTCTGCAGCATTTTCACTATGTGCGGGGGAGAGCGTGGACTGTGCGAGAGGGGGCTAAAAATGTGCCAAAGGTTAGTAATTGAATTGTAACGGTGGTGTTGTTTTGGAAAGTTATCAAGAGGGTATTGCCGGGGCAGTGCCACCGAGGCCGCTGTTGGGTTTGTTGTCGTGGTTCCGTCCATCTCCCGGCTAGTTATGGACGATGGTCTATAGATGCGGCGAGCGTGTAAAGAGTACAGATAATGTCCCCTGATAGAGCCCCCAACACTGGGCAGTCTGGGCTGCCGGCAAACCTGGTTAAAAAGCCATACATTTGCCATCCATCACGGGGATACGATCTCTAATTAGGTTACTTGAAGATTGTAGTGTCACTTGCTTCTATTTAGTATGGTGATAGATTCATACCCTGATGATGCAGTCCTCGGTACACTCGATGGCCAAGCCGCTACTGCGGTCGTCGGCGACGGCGACTCTCCAGAGATTGCTTTCTCATCATTGTGGCCAATGAACGGCCGAAATAAATGGTTTAAACTGTCCCTCGGGCATCTCAGAATCTGTGTCATAGAATTCCCGTTGACCAGTTGGCAGATAGGATTGTTTGGGCTTATTGTTTTTGTCGTCTGATGCCACCCTATAACTCTTAGCATATTGGTAAAATGTATCTAGAATGATTTTTTTCTGGTCCTTTTCAGATAAGAATAACAGCGAGATGCCTTATGCTGCTCAGCCACGACCTGGGTTTCCAACACGAGAGCCTACATCACAGGTTTGTGTGGTACAAAATATTTATTTATAGAGCCATCATTAAGGTATTTTGAGACAAACCGTTACTGTGTCAAAGATACTATACACTATCCAATGTTGCCATGTTTTTTTGCCGTCAATTGTATTTCAGTGTGTGTGTGTGTGTGTGTGTGTGTGTGTCCTTGGAAGACACGTTCCCACAGAATATAATAGTCTCGTTGCTCTTGTGCATTTGCCTGAGACATGGATCGAACAAGTGATTTTGGACTCAATTTATGGAAGTTATAAAACGTTTTAGATCTCTTGGTGTGTTGTGGGCTTTTTGATGGTGTAGTAGTTAATGCACTGTACTGCAAACATCCGGATTGTGGGTTTGGCTCATACTTGTCCTTGCGGGATTTGTTTCCTTGAGCAAAAGCTAAACCCCGCTCCACTCAACTGCTGATGGTTTTGTTCATCCGTGTCTTCTGACCTGTTTTCGTGTTTTGTGGTATTTTATATTTTGCCCAGAAGTCGTCGCAGGTCTTGAATCTGAGACCATCTCCCCTGTCTGCATTGATTACAGGTTTTCCTCAGTGGATCCCGCGTCAGTTAATCCCACCACATTGTAACAGTACATTTCACAGATGTGACTGTTGGCTGCGGATAAACGCTTCGACTTCGACCATTATTATTTTCATTATGGATGATCATCAGTTGGAAAAACCATTAGAGCAGACCACCATATATCACTTCGTAGATCTGCGCCACATATTGGATCCGGTCGTTTCCGATGTCTGGCCGTGAAGGGCCGTCCGAAACGTTTTCCCAAATTGTGTTTGATAATCTAATTGTTGCGTGATTGCTGGCCCCTCCCTTCTCCAAAGCGTTAATGCTCCGTTCGTAACAGCTCATTACGTACTTGGGTAGAGCCGTGTTAAAGGCATCTAATGATTTCATTTGCTGCCAAAGGTGAAGTAATTTAATGGTTCTGGGCGAATTGGTTCGTTGAAATACTAGCTCTGCTATATGTGGGCTTGCTCAAAAAAGATCGTTTACCGCCGCTGTGGAATGCGGCCGGTCCTTACAGGGCCTGATTTTCGTGTTTCGCCTAATGCCGTACAACCAGAGGGCATAGCATTAATTTTCATGGGATTGTCCAATTTTGTTAACTCCCGCAGACTGGTGTACTTCAGTGTTGAGGCTGGCGTCGTGTTCTCTGAACTTTGTACCCAGTTGCACCCTTTGTATCTTTATGGACGTGTATTAATAGCGAACGTTTCCATCCACCCTAGACCCCCATGTCTTGCCCTCGCCGGCAAGCCAGGCCAGGCCGCCTTCCGCTTGAATAGGAGGAGCACGCTCTGTCTATTATGTGAATGTGTTCTCATTACGCATTTTGAGCGAGAAACATTTTATTAGCTTCTCGCATTGGGTCAGGAAGTGCAGAACAATGCTATGTCGGGTTCTGTGTGCGCGTGAAGTTGTCAGGAAATTGCATATTCTCCGTGTGAAGAGATTTGCTCAAGTGTTCTGTATGTTTTTTTTTAAAGCCCTCTCCCATTAGTTATCGGGTTGCAGCTGTGTATCTTTATGCCATTAGCTGTATCTGGTGTCATCTCTAAATCAGTCTAGGATTTTTTAATATCTTGCCTGATGTGTGGGTCATTGTGATATTTAATGTGCGACCAAATTTTGTTGTTTGGTCATTGTGCCATTCGCCGCAGCTAATAGCAACTGTTGATCATTGTGCCATTCGCCGCGGCTAATAGCAACTGTTCTTCTTTTTGAAATCTTCGTGCCATTTGGCATGGCTGATATCAACTATTGTTTAGTGTGCCAGTTGCCATAGCTGGCATCAACTGTTGATCATTGTGCCAGTTGTCGTAATGGGCGTCAGCTGTTGATCGTTGTGCCATTTGCCATTCTGGGCATCGACTGGTGATCATTGATCCCACAGCTTAAAACCGGTGGCACTAATCGTGAATTGTCGTATTAACCATATTTGGAATCATTGTTCTTAAAAATACATGTGCCATTAACTATTAATATATATATATATATATATATATATATATATATATACACGGGGGGAGCGGTCTTTGTCATGCTGGCGCGTATATAAAAGTGTATATTACGTAGTTAGGATGAGCAATATCAGATGGGATTGCTAGGCCAGAGCGGCACTAGCCAGGTCTAGAGTACCATATGTATGTTGTTTGGTAAGTATCTGGTATCATCTAATGTGCTCCATGTTTTCGCCGGTATTATCTTATCCTTTTTGTCAGCGGAGTTTTGAGTCATTCTTCTTGTTATGCTCTGCCTAGATATGGGTCTGATGTGAGCCAGCTGTGCTGAGCAGCTGTGGCCAGCTGTGACCTTGGTACGGCGTGCAGCGCAGACTTAATTCGGGATTATGTGTGAAACTGACGACTTGTGGTTGGCGAAATATTCGGAGTGCGAGCGTGTTCAAAACGTTAGCTCGTTGCCGGATCATTTTCATTGGTATTTATTTATCCATTAGCGAAAGATTTGTTTTTGTTTCCCCTGAGAGGCCTTGCTCATATTCCCAGGGACATGGTGCAGAAACAGAGAGAAACTGCTAAATCGTTATATACGTGTATTAGTATTAGGCAGTTAATGTCATCGTGGTGCTTGCTTGTAAGGCGTCGTTTCGAACACTGAAAAATAGTGTCACAATATGATGTGTTTGTTCGCGTTATCACCAGGTGGCAGCACAGTATAAAGCTTTGTTCGGCGTGGCAGTCATTTTTGCTCGTCGTTCAATTTACAGGTTGAATGCAAGTATGTCGTTCTTAAGTTTGCAATCTGATCTATCACTCGAACATTTTAATAAATACGGTTCATTTATTAATCCACTGCTGCAGATTTAGGCATTCAACCGAGGTGTACACACACGCGCGCCCGTGTATACACACACCACACACACCTACGAATTTCAGCACCCATCAGCATAGGTATTTTTATGTGGGATCACATAATCCAAGCGATTTGATTGGCAAAAAGTGAATACACTGAATCAATACAAACCTGTTGTTAATGATATGAAACTTTGGCTCGCTAATAAATATATGCTTCTGTACGTGGCTTATTTATGAAATATGAGCATATAGCACTATGTGCGCCATCAATTAATGATAATTAAAATTATTATCTAGAATAGATTATATTGCTCTACCCTCTGCTGTTAGTATGCAGTATATACTGTACAACTCAGTGCCCTGTGTTTAGTGTAATTCTTGTGGTAATTGGGTGCATTGATGCCCTATTAATAATAATTGGTATTCTGTCTTTATGTCTCTCTCTCTCTCTCTCTCTCTCTCTCTGTGTGTGTGTCTCTGTCTCTCTCTCTCTCTCTCTCTCTCTCTCTCTCTCTCTCTCTCTCTCTCTCTCTCTGTGTGTGTGTGTGTGTGTGTGTGTGTGAAATAAAGTATTGGCACATTGCTATGATCTATAATGTATCACCAGTCCAGTATATGTGAAGGCGTACATAGATAGTTGTATCATATTTGTTGTTGTTAGTATTATTGTTGTTGTTGCTGCGTGTGCCAACGTTTTTGACAAACATTTACAAAATGCGTTCATTCCTTAGCAAACAACCGCATAGGTAAGTGTCCCCCTTACGGATGTTGATCCAATCTCGTGCTATTGTTGCTTAATGCTCTTAGATGGTGCGGTTGGCTTTTACAGGTAGTATTTGAAGGCGTTATTGTTACAGAGGAATGACAGTTGTTATTGTTGTTGGGTATGTTTTGTAAAAGCGTCAATGCTCAGCTGTGGCAAGACAGTCCCGCGAGGTAAACATAAGGCCAGTACTTGTTAATCAGTTCGTCTTCCTAGTGATTTACGGTGCCATATAGTGCGTTAATAACTTGACGTATCGCTGGAAGTAGATCAGTTATGATTAAATGGTACCAAAGCCGGCCCCGAATCCATCGGAGTATGGATCCTGATACGAAATAACTAGCTGATAAGATGTGAAAAGAGAATGTTTTTTCTCTATGGGTACCTAGGTATTTATAGGGGTGTTTATGGCGGGACTGTTTCCGGGGTGAAGGGCAGGTTGATAAGTGTTAATTAGATTAAGTAATTGCCCAGCCCACCTGAGCCCCGTGTCTGGAGTGTGCGCGTTACCGGTGCTCTGTTGTCCTAATCGGCATGTTTCCGGCTCCTAAATCTTTACTCAGCATGCAAGCACCGATCAATAACAATGACAGATCATTTACCAAGCACGCCGTCAGTTCTCCGTTTACAGCCGGCAGCATGATATCAGATGTTCCTTACAACAGTGGCTGTCGGCATCCATGCATTCCTACCTGCTCACTGCACGCAAGCCTGCATAAACCCACCCACCCAGTTGGGGCTCCGTTCCGATTCGTCTGGCCAGATCAAGAAATGTGACCAGTCAATGGCAGTACATCTCTTTTTTTATCAGATGCTGTTTCGCACTCAGTACTAGATTCTTTTGCCAATTTGTTGTTTATGAAACATACATGTCGTCGTTGTCTGACACAGATAGTCGCAAAGACTTAGTGAGCGTTATGCAAATTGTTTACCTTGGTTCTTCTAACTAATTGTCGTTTAGTTACTGCAGTGACCGGTGGCTTCCATACGTATTGTTGAGTTACCAGTGTTTCATTGTCCAGGAGAGTTAGGTGTTTTGGGGAAGATGTATGCTTGGAAAATTGTGCAGATGCATATTCCAACATCTTAATTTGAAGAGTAGTGAAGATTTACCATTGCGCTTGGGTATGTGTGTGGTCATATTGTTTTAGCATTGTTTGGTTAAAGTATTAAACAAGTCAGTCCGGTAAGATTGCTGTCTTCAGACATGACACGTTGGAAGTACCCTCGGCCAGTCTACCGCTCACCCACCGTACAAATAAACACCGCGCAGTGGTGGCGATGTTTCCACAACTGGCAAGTCCCTGATGTAGCCATAGCGAGGTGTGTTGATAAATATAATACATGAGAATATCGCTTGCTGTACGGCTGCAGATCACTGTGTAGACAGTTGCTATCTATGATCTGATCTTCACCAATGTGCTCCTTTTACTTAAACACACACACTGACACACGCGCGGGCGCGCACGCACACACACTACTACTACTGGTAGTAGTAATAGTAATAGTAGTAGTATCAAAGCAGCAGCAGGCCCGGTATCCTATCAGCCAACTGACTTGTAAAGTAGATGCCGTTGTAAACAAGGACATTTCATGTTGGAAACAATGAGAAAAGTCCATTTGTTTAGTGTCATGTATCATCAAGTGCCTTATCTTAACCACCTATCTGGCTGGTGCTGGTTATAACATTATTCAGTCTCATTAAGCAATGTTTACAGCCTTGTGTCTGCTAACAAAAGAAGCCAGGTTTGTAATATTAGTTGTTGTTTTTTTCCCTTTCTTTTCCATTATTTATATCTTTTGTACTCTACAGTTTTAGCCTAAGCAACGACTTATAGTCATAGATGTGATGTACAAGTGTTGTGTGTGTGTGTGTGTGTGTGTGTGTGTGTGTGTGAGTGAGGTCAGCTCCGAGTTCGTAATACACTTGCGTTATGGCCATTAGTGAAGGTGTGTCGGTGCTCAAGTGATACTCGTTACACCTGTGATGGGCTATTAGCGACTTATTCTGCCAGAGTTAGCCCACGGTAGTGTTGTTATATTTTCCATGTCCTTCGGGGTGTATCATGCCTACCGCCGGCTCGGTGACCACTCATCATCGCCATCACCACTTCTTGACGTTGTACAGCAGCCGGTCATGAGACCGCTCGCGATACGGCGGTGTGCCATTGAGACTTTGCGAGATGTTTTGTTGACGACATCCACGCGGTGATGCCGTGCTCGTAGATGTAATTCTTTTCACTTGCGGTATACGCTACCGTGGAGCTTCCCTCATCCCCTCGCATATAACCAACCAGCCATCCCACCTGATCCCTTCTCCCGTTCTTTCTGTCATCATATCATATCACTCACTGACAGGTACCAATCACTGTCACCTAGACACCTTCTTCGCTCGGACTCTCACCTCTGTACCACATTATCACCACATTTAGGTGGGAAGTTATCTCCGTCTGTTTGTCTGCGTCTCTCCCTCCCTAACCTAGGACGACGGCCTCACCTACGGTCATGCGTATCACCTGAGTCGTACCATTCTTTGACCTGCTGTCATGACCTCTAACCTCATCGGAAGCCCTCCGTAACATAAAACAGCAGCATTTCGTGCACTGATGACTGTGCGTCGGATGAATTCACCTGGAATCACCTGAGATCCAGAGATAATGGGCGGTCTTTGACACGGCTCGGCTTTGATGCGATCTTTGATTTTGGCTAATGGAAGACAATGACTTCAGCCCAACAAGATTGATCGCATGACCTAATGTGCAGTGGAAGCATCAGATCTCTGATCACTGTCAACATTTAGCCTTCATTTGTCACCCCATGTCTCCAATCGGGGATCTTCCTATATGTGTAGGGCGTTGCATCAAATTCTCGCACTGGCTATTCCAACATGCGACTTGGTGGAAGCACGTTGAATGATATGTCCATTCTGGTTTAATTCCCGGATTTTAGAGATTCCGGATTTAATATCAGATATGTATCCAATATCGAGTGTGTACCATAACTGGATCTATTTTTACCCAAGAATCTACCTCACTCCTCAGGTAAGAGAGAGAAAACGAGATGTTGATTGTTTAAGTTTTTTCCACGTAATGCGCGTGCGAGTACTTGGTACTTTATGGTCAATGGCTTTTTTGTTTTCAGCTTTCTAACGTAAGTAGGCAATCGACAAAAAATATATCCCTCAAAATAACGCGAGAACATTGTACATGCATTTCTCTGGTATGTAAAGTATGTTAACGGATGGGGATGAACGCTAGCTTAACAGTCGGTTTGTTAGATATTCTTTAAATATTGATGTCTGCGACAAACAAATATTTCTGACAAATGTGTTAGAGATCAACACGCCAGTAGAAATACCCTGGTATATGTCATGTTTTTAGCACACATCTGCGTCATTTGGCGTTTGTGATGACTCTGTTTGCCACGGATTCTGCGTCACAGCGGTCCATCGGCAACACCGGTATCAATCGGGCGAGGGAGGCCGGTGTTCTATTTTCGCGTAACAAAACCCCGGTCCTCGGGGCCCGAGATTGCCAGTTTATGGCGAGGCGGCCTCCATTTAGATACCGCTAATCTCTACCAGTGCTCGTAGTTGTGTGACAAAATAATAGTGTGATCGTGTTACCAAGGATGAGAGCAGAGGGCTTCCGACTACCTGGCCATGGACAATGCATTGATCGTTAGCAGACTGCACCTGAGACCTGCTACTGTTTTCAGCTCTGTCATGCAATGTTCCTCAGCCAGCCGGCGGCAGTCTTCGTACGCCAATCCATGGGCGACAGCGGAATGATTGTCCGTACGAGTTCGTTGTATTTGTTCTTGGTGAAGGAAGCCGACCCGTGAGTGGAAAGCCGAGTTCGATAGGGAAGTCCACTGATTCATCAGATTGGTTGTTTGCCACAAATAGCTGATGGACATTGTATTCTTTGATAGAAATTGTAAGCGGACTTTTGATGCAGTACAGAAACTGGTCAGACCTAGCATCTCTCACGTGGTTGTTATACTAAATCCTTAATAAACTGTTTTGGTTCCATTTAAAGCTACTCTGTTTAAGCTCACACAAATGCCCCCCCCCCCCACACACACACACACCACACACAATTGAATAAACTGACTGCATCCTAATTCATACTTAAGCTAGTGTTATACCAAAACCCGCCGAGATTTTGATGTTATTAGTTTCATAGATTTGATTTGCAATAAGTGTGTGTGTGTGTGTGTTTGTGTGTGTGTGTGTTTTAAAAGACTGTTCAGGCAGTTTCCCTTTCCTGGTAGATGGTTTCGTTAACGTGATATATTAAGTGAAACAAGCCACCTGATTGCTGTTAACAAGTGTGAAATGTCAGCCAATCTCTGTTCATAGACCGAGTCACGTCATTCTGAATTTGGTCGTTTGTTAAATTGTTCTTCTTTTGCCAGATTGGTTTGTGCAGTTAGACTGATTTATATTTTTTATTTATTCTATATGGAGTCTGTCTCCACTTCTGCGTATTGTCGTTATCATTATTATTATTATAATTTCTCTGCTTTCAGAGTATGTTAGCCAATAACGTGCCCATATCACCAGACTCCATGCACCATCAGAAACCTGATTCTCCTTTTTATACAAATTATAATAACAAAAGATTAGAAGATTCAATACGAGGTAAGGCTTCTCACCTGTAAAACAACGTTCTGCTGACCAGTGTTAGACCTCCAACAGCCTCTGTTTTAAAGTGTTACAGCCAATCTGTTTGAAGTCCACACACACATACACAAACATGCACTTACACACACACGCACTCACAAACACCCCCACCCATACAGTTACTTCTTGTTACGTGCATTCATGTTAGAATATTGTGAATTTTTTTAAATAGCTTCTCAGATCATGTTTTGGACAACAGCTGTGCAACCTACAATGTGCAGAAAACATTCCCTGAGACAAGCGAAGCTTTTCACTATTTTCTGTTATTTCTTTGCCCTGGTAGTACTGTACTCGGCTGCTGATGGTAGAAATGGATAGCCACATGATGTGGCATTCCACGTATTGTGGCCACAGTATAGAGATAACTGCATTATGTCATGTTAGGTGCATCGTTTCACCTACGCCCACCCCCCTTCCAACAATGTTAAAATGATATCTTGTTGTTTTTTAAGCTTGATTCCTAAACCGATATGAAATTATGCAAGAAACGTTGTTGATTTCATGGTGCTCAGACGTTGGTTGTTTGATTTTTTTTAGGGAGAGGTGGAAAATTTACGCCCGAACCAAAGAGACGAAAAAGTGGCTCAGTAAGTAGCGCAAACTTAACAATTTTAGGATGAAGCTCTCTGTTCGAACTCGGAGTGGTTGTTAAAATGCCGGATGATTTGGGTGAAGAATATCGGCTAATCTTGACAGTTATATGTGACGTAATGAATCTGTTTTTGGTGTTAATCGGTGAAGGGATCTGCCTGTCTGAACCGAAATAATCGCAGTTTTAACGGGGAATTCACCCCCCCCCCCAGGTACTGATTGATTCCGAGGCATTGTCCGACACACTGTCATCTCACCGCTTCAGGTACAAAATAAACATGACGCCGGTCTTATTGATAATGAGCATATTACACGTGTAGAATAGCTATAGCGCTTTCTGGGGTCGGCGATTAATTTATTTATCAACTAATTGAATGACGAGAACAGGCATAGTTAACAACTACAGGAGGAAAGATGTTTAATGTACTGGTTAAGACATGTTGATTCGGTTAATTTGCGAATATTTCCGGCCTAGGCTGGGGCGATATTTTAGTGGCTGAGGAGCATCTGTTTACTTTCAGTGGAAACTTAATTTCTTTGAAGGCTGCGCTGATAGTTTCCAAATGTTTCATTTCAAGGGTCAGGTTCTATGTGGGCATTGAGAGAACACATCAAAGGGGGGGGGGCGCACCTCATTGCCGCTAATCATTTCTTTAACCTTAGCCGGAGTGTTGCCAATACGAGAGTGGGGGTGTTGTCGTTGCTGAAATGGTTGTGCGGTTGGTTACGGACCACCAGCACCATGGTTCATCTCGCCGGTTTTGACTCTGTGCAGATCATTTAATCCGTTTGGCCTATCCCACGTGCACAAAAGCGACCTTAAAACGAGAACAACAGCATTGTCTATATGAGAAATATTGATGTTTGTAAAACTTCACACTAGTATGAAATCATAGATTGAGTAATGCTGAACGATGGGGATAGTTTGCGTTGTTTACCGGTTTGTTGTTTGGATAATTGATATTGATAGATAAGCATGCGATGAACGCGATTGTACATCAACGTTATGTTTTGAAGTCGACGGGGAACGGTTCGGAGCGAGCAGGCATCGTAGGAAATTGATCCAAACATTCACCACACGGGGGCAGCACTGCATAACCCAATACCAGTTGTTCGGAGGCCGGTACGGATGATTGTCTGAGATAGGTGATAAACGGTGACCTTTTGCGATAATTAACTGAAGTGTTAGGAATTATCCAATTGGCATTCATTTTACCCCGCACGTAGCAGGTCAGAATTTTGCTCGTTTAATCATCGGTGGTCACACAGAAACACCCTGATTGTAACCCGACAAAAACTAACGGGAGTTTTGCAGTTCGCGATTAGGATTCTTCCGATGGCAAAAACAAGTCATACTGCAGCTCTCTGGGCGCTGGAAAACATTGATGAAATTATGAATTGACAATGGAAATGTCAACTGAAAAGTCAGGAAGAGCTATAGATTTTTGGCGGTGTTTCCAAGACAACAGTATTGATCCGTTGTTGTGCGGTATTCAGGCGGTCTACTCCTCGGATGGATTTTTGTTTGACATTATGGACGTGTTTCGGCCACTGAAACGGTGCTTGCGGCCCAGCGGCTAATGTATATTACCACGTGCTCACGCACACTCGTATCCTTCCTGCAGCCGATGGAGCTTGAAGTAATTAAAATTCGTGTTTGATTTTTCGAGCGGCTCTCGGATTTCATCTCGCCATTTCATTGTTCGTGCGGCCCGGTGCACTCGGGATCAGATTTGTGTTTTGTTCGTCTCCCTCATCCCAGTGATTTGCCGACGACGTGTGATGGGTAATTTGAAAAATGAAGGCAGATCAATACTGGCGAGTGTTGAATTCGAGAAAAGATTTGTAGACACTGGGGGTGTGCCGGTCGCCGGCGCCGCTATTGTTGTAATTGCCGTTATATTTAATCTGTCGGAAAGTTCTATTTGCCTTCATTTCGAGCCAATTATAGGTGTTCCCCCACATTTCGTTGGCCGCCTGTTGATTGCGTGTATCGCTTTTTATCTTCGATGATCGATAGTTTTAAACGTGTTTGTTGATGTTCCGTCCTCCATAAGCAGGTCGCTCTTCGGTTAGTTGTCCAATTATTCGGTGCCACTTCGTGTGTAAGGGTGTGTGTGTGTGTGTGTGTGTGTGTGTGTGTGTGCTCGCTGTCATGTATGAAACACATATGCCAACTTCATATGATCAGTACTGAATAACAGACACACACACATATGTATGTATATGTATATATGTATATATGTATATATGTATATATATATATATATATATATATATATATATATAACCACTATCAATAACACACTTTATTCATTCCATACCACATAAGGTAACTCGCCCTTACTCCTTGGTAACTTGTTTCCCTCGTCGTTATAGCCTTTCCTTATAATGTAACACAATTGAAGAGGATGTGGTTGGTGCTGGTTTGTTTTTTTTGATAGTAAAGGTCAGTTGACTCTGCGCCTCAGACCAAATAAGTATTAGGTGACAGCATGTCTGAACTATTGCCTTTGACCTAGTTTGTTTGGCTAGCCCGTTATGGCCTTTCATAACTACCATTGCACAAGTTAACTGCCTCCCGTGGTGTATACTTTCATCTTAATTCCAGTCATATATAAGGGGTGTTTGTGCGTTTATACGCGCGTGTTCTATCACACACGCGCGCGCAGACACACGCAGAGATACACACAGATACATGAGAGAGAGAGAGAGAGAGAGAGAGAGAGATGTACCTGTGTCACCGTGGGCAGGCGACCAACACGCGCCAGTTGTGTGCACCAATCATGAGCTGGAGTGACTTCAACCGTGCTCCCTTCTGAAGTGAAAGCCTTCGATTCTGTATTGGTTCAGTATCGGCCAGAAATAGACGGCGGAGGCCTTGGTGTGCGTTCGGTGTTTGTGACAAAGACCACTGGCACTAACGGAGCACGGCCAATAGGCACGGTAACATTGGCCTCGTGCTATTGCCATAGAGTGCGCAGACCAGCTGTTGCACCGACATCCCCCACCACTTCTTTATGGTGTTGCTAAACAAGGGCAAATACGCATGCAAATTGCTGGGTTTCCCTGTTCTATTTACATTAATAGCTCTGGTAAATGCCAACTTGGAAGGGCGATTGTGCGTTGGTTTGCGGTAGAATATATTACTTCAACGAAGCATTTAAATTTCGAAGAAGTTGGCCAGTGGTTATACTAGTGTGTGGATGAAAACGGCGCATGTACACACAAACTGAGGTGCTTCACACGTGGATGAATCATTTGTTTCACATCGCGTCGCTGGACCATTTTGTGATAGATATCTTGAATTTACTATCTGAAAAGGATGCGCTTTCTGGGCAAGGAAATGGAATATGCCGAACTACAGCCACTACAGGTAAGCTGATATCACGAAAACAAAGCTCCACTCACCAACCATCAAAGGAAGTTAATTGTTCCAGGAACAGTAAGGAAATATATTAAAATTTAGCTATAAAAACAGGAACTTGTTTATATTATAAACAAAAAAATATTAAATTCCCAGAGATATAAATTGGAAAAGCGAAGGTTTTTGTGGTCTTAAAAAACTGGTCGTAATCTTTGCCTTTCTTTTGAACTAAAACACATCCAGATTTCATACAATACGCTTTTTTTCTCCTTCTGGAATGGTTATGAAATGTGAAAAAAAAGGTGAACTTTAGTCCTAGGGGTGGCGTTGTACTATTTGTGTGGCAATTGTTTCTCGGTAATGGGTTAATGGAGCTTAATAACTATTTATAAGAAAGTAATACAAATTAAAAAAAGAACTGACAACAATGGGTCGAACAATTGGCATGGTGTGAAGATGCCCTCTTGTGTTCTTCTGTCTCGTGTTTGTGTTTTAGGAGGGTGTGTCTCCATAATACACGATGGAAATTTGTGAATGTTTCTCACTAAATGGTGCTCATGTTGGTTGAGATGTTTTCTCTGGTTAGAGCAATGCGCCTGGCATACAAGGAATCACTTGAAAATGCATTTTCCTCAAGTAAACATAACCTTTCATTGAAGGGATGGCCAACACTGCCTAGCCAGGCCCGTGATAATGGTTTATTTTTGATCCGGAGCAACCTGAAATGTTTTGCTCTTCTAGGATCCGCTTGTGTTGACCTCACCGTTCTTCACATATCCTATATGGCGGTTTGACCTCACAGTTGGCTAACTGCAGTGTACCCTGTGAGTCCCTCGATAAGATATCCGCGGTGATGTTTCTCCAAATCCAGATACATGTTGTATAGTTCAATAATATTTCACCGTCTGAGGAAGCCTTTCCTGGCCCACTGAACGTAGTGAGTCTCTCTCACCTCTTCTGGATATCGGAGGTGGTATCCGGTTATACTCCAATATTATGATGCGTGAAGCATATCTTAGGATAAATATTTATTATAGGTCTATTACAGAAAACTACCCTGTCTGGTAAAATCTTGCTGGGCTTTGATTGCACTCGGATAGCCTTTAACTTGGCAGCTTTACTTGTCATCCTGAATGTACTAGCTTCCTATGGTTACCATTTTAATTAAAACAAGATTTTGATCACAGTATGCGCCATATCTGGGCAAAACGTGTTGTATGTGTGTGTGTGTGTGCCTACTACACTTGCTGTTGTCTAATTTGTTATCACTCATTAATAGTTATCATTGATTATGGTGTGTATTAAGTGTGAGTGAGTGAGTAAGTGAGTGAGTGTGTACACACACACACACTTTAGCTCGACCATCTTAACATTTCACACACCGCAGCGTGCAACATCTGTAGCATGTTATTTTACATTATTGTTTTGGCGATGTTGACATAATCCCCACTCGGTTGTTCACACTGTTGTCTAACATGGCCACACCTGAACACATCTCCTTTGCTATAAATCTGCCTCTTGACTGTCTGAGTTTGCTGCTATAGATAACCAACAACTCGTATGTGGTAACTGTAACACTCACGCCGGCTATCTGAGACCAGAGAAATTCATACGTTCAATCCTGATATGTGTTTTGACTTTTCAGTTGCTGTATTTTATAGCAATAGTTTATATTATTGGGGAGAACTGAATCCAATATTTTTGTCGGTTCTGCCTCAGGCAATCAGCAGCCATGAAAACGGTTTTACGGCACGCCGACTTTTTAGCGGTGGGAATGCGGTGGGGTCGGTGTTCGTGCTAAATACTTACCATTTTCGCCACAATATAGCCGACATACGAAGCTTACTGTGTAGGTTATTACACATTGTGTTATCAATCCGAGTAATATTACTTGGCCGCCCCGGTGACGGGTTCCACCCATCACGGGTATAATACCGACTCGTCATCCGAGACGTTTATGTTGTGATGTTGTCGCCGTCGGAAGCGGAGCCATTCGGTTTTGTCTCCAACGCTGCTGCCTTCCGTGCGAGGCCGACCATTATTTCGGCTGCCGCTTGACATGGAGCGCCGACGTTTTACACACACACCGGGGACGTGCTATTATAATAGACAATAACCGATGGGATAGCGTCCCCAGCTCCACCCCACCCCCCTCCCCCCCCATCCCTGCCGGCCATAAACGAGCCATAAGTGGCGTTTTCTATTCTAGTTTGAGGCCCTATAATTCAACGCGACAGATGTTTCTGATGTGAGCGCTGGTTACGCTTCAGAGCGTTCGCTGTTCAAGATAAATATCAGACGTCATCCGGTTTGCCTTCAGCAAACAGCTCTCTTACCGACGACTGCCGACTGCGGGCCGACTTCACCCCGTAAACGATCTAGTAGACGATTTTGTTTTTGAGGAAGAAATTAAAACTGAATAGAATCGATTTATTTTCTACTAAACTAGTGGTCAACATTGCGTCCGTTTCTCTCTCTCTCTCTCTCTCTCTCTCTCTCTCTGTGTGTGTGCGTGCGTGTGTGTGTGTGTGTGTGAAAACAGTGGGTGAAAAGACTGATCACAAATCTGAGTTACAATGTCTGGATGATTAATTTTGACACCCCATCTACAACTGCTCATCCCTTTTTACTCATCACAGTATTCAGTAATCTGATACTGCAGTCTAATACTCTGCCATTGAGCAATACTCCCACCTTAATCTGATACTGATCTCTATCCCGATCTTTATGTAACTCGTATGCTCTGATGGTTTGGGACATGTTTGTGAGTCAAATGTCAGGCAGCGGTCATGTAACGATGGTCCTAACAATATTAGCAGCATTGTTACTATGATCAGAAGAACAGCCATCTCAGCTGCGATGTTCATCATCATCATCATCATCATCAGACAAGCTCCACTCAGATGTCAGCCGTCTCCCACACATATTGATCACAGTTGACATTTGAATAGAACTCATAATGAATTGTAATCTGCCATTGTGTTTGAATATGCAGTAAAAGTTTTCTATAAATGTATTCGGAGCATGTTTATCAGTAGGCGAGTAAATACTAAATGCTATACAAATACTTATACTAGCACACAGATGGACCTCTAGTAGTAGTAATGGTAGTATGTAGAGAGCAGATCATTCAGTTTATAGAGCCACCTGTTTCTTTTATGCAGTCAGGTGTAGCTGCGTGTGCCTGTTTTAAAGCCTTCTCTATTGACTGTAAATTGTTAATTGATTCATGCAGAGCACAGTTACTGTAAATATATATAAATACGGTATTTATGTTACGTTTTCGGACAGTGTACATACAGCTAGCCATGGCATATCCTGAAGATCGTGGTGTAATGGTCATTTTATCAAACACAGTAAGGTTTGTAAAATATACAATATGGTGTGTGCTCGCGCGTGTGCGTGTCCTCATATACATTGTTTCGTACGCCTGGCAGGCACCCATCAACCCGGCTCACACGGCTAACATTCAAACAAGTTATCTTCCGGAGGCGGCAGTCCAGAAGATCCTGAAGTGCTAAGGATCTATGGGTCGGCCGTTTATTTGTTGTTGGCGGCCAAGTGGCTCGTTTGGCGTAAACATGAAGTCATCAGTACAGGACAGTGAACCTATATAGTCAGTCATACAGGACTTAGTCACGGGTATAGGACTGCTAAAGCTAGAGGGGAACATTATGACCTAAACTGGGTACGCTAAATTAAAGCGATTCTTTGGTTGTCAGTACCTTTTATCGAATAATTTTAATAACAATTACTTTTATTGCCATTATTAGTCACTCTAGTACTTATAGCTTGCAAGTGATAATAATAATAATAATAATAATAATAATAATAATAATACGTATATTGTGGGTATAAATGTCCTGACAAGTATGGGTTTATAAGGATCACTTTGAGCTGGCCACTATGTGGCTAATTAATTATGCAGAATATAGAAACAGGCAGTGATGATGTTACCGAGCAAAACTGTACCAAAGCATTCACGTGTGATGACGTCAGTACAAAAATGTGTCCGAAAACGTAACGACGCCAGTACACAGCTGTCCGCGGAACTTGCCACTTATTGTAAAATCAGAGTTTTGATCAACTTAATATATAAGATGGGTATAATTAATCTTATCCGCAGTTTAATTAAGTAATTAAATATTGGAATTGGGAGAAAATTTAAAAGAATTGCGTTAATATAGACAGTTGTACCGACTGTTTTCTTCTGTCCAGTATCACGTATAACTGTGGACTCTTCCAGTGTTGTATGATTGGCAGATACCGTCTGAGTTATACAGCCAAGTTGTTTTTGGATAGAACTTTATCCTGGTAACCATGCTAGAGCTAGGTTGGATTATGTTTGAGCTAAATGTAGAAAATCGGTATGACTGAAAATATTAATGGCATACATTAAATGGATGCAACATCAATAGGTCAATAATTAGAGGGTGTGGTGTTTGTTTAATATCAAATATACTGGACACATCCACATACATAAACATGTATAAATATTACATACACACATAGTATTACTTTGTACATCAAACTAATTTATAATACAACCATAAGGGAATAATTCCACCTTTGGCTTGGACTCACACACACACACACACACACACATATATATATATATATATATATATATAAACAAACAGGAAATGGTTAATTTTAGGTATTTGCTAGATCGATCATGGAATTTTATGGGTTGCCAACAAACCTACTGTGATATATACATGCAGCTAAAATTAGCCATACAGTATGAATCAGTCATTTGGTATGGTAGAGTTCACGGATTTATGATTTCATCTTTTAGTAGACGTTGACCACCAGACAAAAGCTGCTTAGTCCACTTACTGATGATTGCTTAAATGTCAGTGGAACATTAACCATCTACTCCAGTTCCTCCTGCTTCCCCTATAGATCAAATTATTTCAATCTTCAAGGTGATTTAAGTATAATTCGAAAATAACACTGTATAACAGTTGTGACCTGGACATGTACAGGAATGTGTTCACATCTAGGAATATTCTTAAAATGCGTACATATTCTTTCCTGTGTGAGTTGGACTTTCGGTGGAGCAGTTGATGTGTTTTTTCGGTGTGTTTCTGATTGTATTGCGGCATGTTGATGAGCTTCTTTGTCTCTACCAGCCATTACCCACATGGGGAGCCAAGAGCCCCCGTTAGCTAACTTGTATGTATAATGATCCCAGTATGCCAGCTATTTCCCTAGATCTAGCATCTCAAACGGATTTGGTTGGACATTTTTACAATGGTCAGAAATGCCAAGCATTCTGTTCACTGAGCTATAATGTGAAGTGTTCCGGAGATCATTGGATGTTTACTAACGGATATTCCGCTCACCCTGCCAGCATGGGGTCCTGATCAGTTGTCAAACCAGGTAGAAAGATACAGATAGTGAATCCGACCCCCCCCCCAAATCAATGAATTTTACTTAACAAGTCCTTTGATTGGCTGGAACTTGGAGATAAATCGCCCGTGACGCTCTGGGCTTGGGGAGACTGCATTAATATTATTATGCATGCAGCTGGTTGGAGTAGTATAGTTAATTACCATCTAGATTGCGTTGACCCGGTGCTTCATAGTACACTTCTGATTAACCAGATGAACTGCACATACAAAGGTCAGAGTTACTTCCTTAAAGACCTCGCATCTCACTGCCTTCATCTCGGCAGACAGGAAGTTCGGATTTCCACCGGGCTGGCATCCACTAGCAACCAGATACAGGAAGTATTGCTATCTCTGAATGGGGGTGTGGTGGGGGGTGAAGTTGGATGCAAAGTTTGGTGTTGATTGGCTGCCAGTGTTTTTGCTATTCAGATGTTCACCAAATGATCGTGATTGTTTCAGAGACTTGACTGATATTGGATGTTCTTGGAGCTGATGACAGCTTGGATGGGGTCCGGTTGACACAAAGAAGGCCTTGTTTCTCTCTTTTCTCTCTCTGTAGGATTGGATGGTAGTGGATGTGGTATATCAATAGCCGGTCTGTTGGCACGGATAAAATTACCACCAAAACACTTCTGAGTTCAGACAGCAAATCCGTACTTATTCCTTGGTCTTTTTGTTACTCTCATCTTATTATTTATAAGTTGTACGAGACAGTTCCAATTCATGGCCGCCTACGTATTGGAATTATTGCTTGACCTCGGTTTAAAAAAGTTTTTGTTAAGATGCTGGCGACGCCTGTTGAAAAAGGCCGTTGTGATATACATAAGTGGTTCTTGTCACTTTAACCATCAAATGAAGTCGCATTTAGGGATTTAAAATATAGGCACAAGACATTGTTGACAGAATTGTGTGATAGTAATTCAGGGATGTGGTCTTTTATCGCTTTGGTAGTCTTCTGTCTGGACATAAATTGTGCGTCTGATGTTTTGCCTGCCTGACTAATATGTATGCCTTTTCTTCAGTTGAAAAGAAATAATCACAGTTTAGGCTATATCACGATTACAGGAAACTTCCGTTGTTTGTGTGATGTTTTGGTCATCATGATAATCATACTGAATAGCACAGGAGTAAAAGACTGGAGGTATCATTAATAAAAGACAACAAGGGGCAGGACAGAATGAAGTAAAGTCAAGTAAATCGGTTCTTTTCCGATGAAAGCTGCATGAAATAGGCTGAATGACTCTGGGATATCCCAGTATAATTAAAACTAGTGACGATGTTCACAGAAACTTGGTTCAACAAGAAATGTACCCGTTTTAGTTTGCTAAGAAAATGTCAACATTAACCAAAGTAATTCATTTAGGCTTTGCAGGTTAAAGAAAACATTCAATTAAGCTCGATTTCGACATCAAAGATTAGGTCAGCAAAATGATTCTGAAAGTGGTATCATTTTCTGCTAATACCAAACTAGGGGGGCAGATTAACGGATGAATGTTTGTTTACTGGTGCAAATATTTGGATGGTGAGGTAAATAATCTATATATGATGGTTACTAGCTCAGTGTGCAGGTACTAGTTGTAGTGTGTAGTAGTAGTAGTAGTAGTAGTAGTGTGTAAGTTATATTGTAGACTGGGTATGGAGATATGAGAGAATCTCTTTGACAAGCCCTTGGGGAATGGGAAGATGGTTTGGTATTTACTATATATCTGATTGGCTCTGATCTACAGTGTGCCCTGGTTGGGGGCTTGATAGAAACCAGATGGCTTTTACTCTCTGTCCTTGGTCTGCAAGATAGCTAGGTTTATATGAAGAACTAGTTTTCTGATCACACCTACACCTAGATGAGCCTTACCTACAGATAGGTTATAGCATCAGCCTAATTTCTGATATAGCCTTACGGTCAAACTGTGATACACACGCACACAAGTAGATGAGCCTTACCTACATAGGCTGCAGCAGTAGTCTAATTTCAGGTAGTTTCTTGACGGCAAATTTGGCATATCTATCTGTCTGTTATTGGAAAAAAAGTCAAAACCATGTTGTTCCAGAAAGATTTGGAGACAATCAGCCCTTTAGAGGCCGATGGCTGTGCATATCATCATCTTCCTGTTGATCTCATCCACAAAGTAGAGATGGAGAGGAAAATAGTTGGCTGTGTGTGCACGCATGTACGTGTAGGTGTTAGCACACTTTAGAAAGCTAGAAATTGTATTATCATAATATCTTGACCACAATAAGAGTTGTAGTAATGTAAATATAATATTAAGAAATTTGACTTGATACTGCATCGTCTGTGTTTTGAAGGGGAAGAAACTAAACAAAGTGCATCTTATATGATATAAAATGAGGTTAAATGAAAAGAAAGTGTTTTCCATTTGTGTTTAATATGTGTTTTACATTTGGCTGTTATGCTTTTGGCGGGCATTTCTCCTGTGTTTATGTTACGGTTAGCCATCAAATGATGCATGTTGGATGTTGTTGTTTTCTATACCCATGACATATTTGTTCTGATGGGCATTCATTGTATGTTATGTATAATTGTTGTATTGTCACATAGCTGATACTGAGTGCATTAATAAGGTAGCTTCCTTCTGACAAAATATCAACTTGTGTTTGATAGAAATGTTTTCTTACAAGATGTACGTACACAGCTCTGTTGCCCATCGTAAAACCAACCAAGATAAGCTATTTGGATTCAGATCCGAGCGCCACATTATAGTTGATCCTGATTAAAGATGACATTGGTGTTTATGTGGAACATGTACAGAAGGCTATCAAGCCTGAACCATCATATATTCCGGATCATAAAAATTGCGCTAGGTTGCTAGATTAGAGAGCATGGGTGTACTGTTGCTTCTGTACGTTTTTATGTTCTCTAACCGGAGAGAGAGAGAGAGAGAGAGGGGGGGGGGTAAAAAAAGCTCCTAGATGACATCCTGCATCTGAAATCAATTATCTCCGGTTGTTTATTTGGTGGGACCGTCCCAACAGGGAGTTGCCTGTCAAATCTCTGAATAAATACTGAAATCGGTGCTTTCAACAAGCTCGGTGGGATGTTCCTCCAACGAGAACTTTGATGCCTCTGTAGCATCCGAGTCACCTGAGCAAGGCCCCTCCGCCAATATTGCGCTCGACGTGATTAAAACCAGTTATGTACAGATTGTTCCCAGTGAATTGTTATATCGGCAACGGCTGAACGGGGGTGATTGCAATTGGGTTGGAGCTG
Source organism: Paralvinella palmiformis (assembly GCA_025642065.1). Classification (NCBI taxonomy): domain Eukaryota; kingdom Metazoa; phylum Annelida; class Polychaeta; order Terebellida; family Alvinellidae; genus Paralvinella; species Paralvinella palmiformis. Next base: position 714,081 of record JAODUP010000196.1, on the reverse strand, counting down.
GAAGAGGTCGTAGGTCGGAGGGCATCGTGTCGGGGCGATTTCATCCAGGTGGTTCCAATCACCGTGTCACGTATAATACTCACCGACATATGTCTTGTTTAATTGACCGGCATCAGCATTCATCTCAGTAATAGACTCGTGTACGTTAAGTAGTTGATGTTGACATAACTGGTAAGAAATATCGCATTGTGACAGATGTCCTCCTCAGCCGTGATACCCCCATCATCTCGTGGTTAAGCCGGGTAGCATTCGATCTACCGTTGGAGCTAAATATCGTGCTGGATTTGTACCGTCTCAGAGAGCAGGAGGCTGATTTAGGTCGGTGCCTATTGGCTGGTATTTTTCGATTCCGGCCGTTGCTTTGAAGTGACTGGCTAGCTAACAGAGCCTTAAATTATAACAAGAAATCATTAGACCTGGCTAAGTCTTATGTCTGTCACTATAATCACTTAGAGTTGGTGATTAACCTGGTTATAGATGGTCTACTGGGATAGCTGCAGCGGCTCGGCTGGCTCTCTCTCTCTCTCTCTCTCTCTGCTCAACAACAACAATCACTGAGTAGATTTTCCTCACTGCTAGAATTCTGTTGGGAGAAGTAAAATGTTTACTCCTGGTGCTTGTTGGTTAATTATATTCAGGAGGTGCTCCACCCGAATAGGCGTGTGTATTTTTGGTGGTATTTGTTTACATGTACTTGTGTAATTTTTTACAACCACATTTTCTGCAATCACTTAAAAACGTAAATAAAATACCCCCAATGAATTGTGTGCGTGCGCGCGCGTGCTTAGGTGTAGGACAGTTGCTCACCCGGACACTTGCTCACCAAGCAAATGAAAAAGTGGACACTTGCTCACCAGTTAATTTTTAATGGGAGAAAAAACGCACATAATTATATTAATCAAATAAAATAATCTCTAATTCCCTAATACTTGGTAATATTCATCCCAATAATTATATAAGTAATAGGATACTAAGAAATATTTTGAATTAAAAATCAATAAATTAAAAAAAACCTCTAATTCCCTAATACTTGGTAATATTCATCCCAATAATTATATAGGTAATAGGATACTAAGAAATATTTTGAATTAAAAATCATTAAATTAAAAAAAAAACTGGTGCGCAAATGTCCACTTCTTCATTTGCTTGGTGAGCAACTGTCCGGGTGAGCAACTGTCCCGGTGAGCAACTAACTGTCCGTGCTTGCGTGCGCGCACTTCATATTATGTACTTCATATACATCGAATTCTCAGCATGTGCCTAATAATCATTACCATTCAATATGTCATAGCCCATTGCATCTATGCTATCGGACTCAATAACTGGTAGCATATCGTTATAATATGGCCAAGTAAAACATGTGTTACCAAGGGAAATGTCCGCATTTGCTATAGTGACCTACCTAGTATTGCGATACTCGGTTATTGTTGTAGTAATGTGTTCTACTAGTTAAGTGCTAGTATCCTAGACATGCCCGTGTTTTATTTTATTACCAAGTAAACAGTAACCATTTACTATCAGAACTGGGGTGCCGCAGTTCGTAAGATTGTCGTAACTTTTTGTTTATTAGCGGTTTTATTTTTTGCGGGGCATCTTTTCGCCGGCGAGATCCGCATTGTGGGAGGCCTCCGTTATAAACTGGATGCTTCTGATATTTTGGTATTAAGTGCGAGGGAGGTGGTGGGGGGGGGTTTTACCAAGTGTCCACCTACTACCCGACCTCCCTATCGGCCCACAGTTCAGACTACTAAATTCGCCCCCCCCCCCTCCGCCCGTTCCATCCCAGACTGTTTATACTGACGTGGACCGGTCCATGTTGTTGTACTTCCAACTTTCTTGGCCTATCACTAGACCAGAGTTGAGTTTAGTGCACACTTGTACTATGCCAAGTTTTCCTCTGGTGATGCTGCCTACAAAAGTATACCCAACATCGCGCGGTTGTATCATTTTGGATAACCTTAGCATCAGCGCCGATAACTGTCGGGCTGTGTTGAAAAGCCGGCAGCGCGGTTACAAGTGGTGATAAATCCGGTGATTGGTGGAGATTGTTTACTGAGATAATGAGAAATGGAATCCACCTGAACCCGATCTCTGGATAGTGTTAACTTGGTGGGCTAAACCTCGCTCAGGATTGTCGTCTAGTGGATGTGTTTGTGAGCTAGTTCTGTTTTTTGGGGGGAATTTTTTTTAGTTTTTTTCCTCGTTCGTCTTTATTCGCCTAGACGGCCTGATATCCTGCTCATCATGTTCTGCACCTACCCCTATTATCGCCCACTGGTTTACGTTTCCGGCAACTTCAGCGGTGTAAGTATTCGGTTCTGTGAACGTAATTTGATTGTTTTCACTCGTATCAAGATATAAATATTAAAAGTTGATGCGTTGTTTACTCACTATATATATATATATATATATATATATATATATATATATATATATATATATATATGTTTTAACCTACGGACTCCTAAATAAATGTCAAACGGTTAGTTATATCTATCACCTGTGTGGTGTAGATCTAGATATACTAATAATAGTCTGCTATAGATCTAGACACAAACCGCAATAGAATTATGTACAGTCAGTATTCACATTGAACTGGTCCTACTTAACTTAGTGAAAATCTGCTAATATTGGTAATATGCTGGCTGCTTCTTGTTTTTTTAAAAATATTATTTATTATCTTAATTTGTAAACTATGTTATATAGAACATGTTTGAAATATTTTCATCAATCTGTGGGTTTGTATATACACGATAATGTTTTTGAAATAATCATTGTATCTGCTAAAAGAGCTGTTTCTATTAAAATAAAACTAGACGCTCTTGAGAGTTTTTACCCTAGTGCTAACACACACAAATACGCACACACATACACAGGCTTGCATTTAGATCATATCCATGTATGTATGTGTATATATATATATATATATATATATATATATATATATATATATATATATAATATTTTATGATTAAATAAAGAAATTAACGAAGATGGTCACAACTAACAGGCGGATCTAATGTCAGAACTGAATTAATAAAGCACAAAGTTGTATAATGTGTGTGTGTGTGTGTGTGTGTGTATGAGAGAGAGAGAGAGAGAGAGAGAGAGAGACTGCTACAGTGCTAGGCTGTTGTGATGTGCCTGTTTACAGGAAGTGATTGGTTTGTTTGGGTGTTGTGTTAATTCTGCCAGATTAACAACTTCCTGCTGGATTATTTCATCCGAGCTTAAAAGTTCCTCCTGACGGAACCAATAAATCTCAATGCTGTACATCCCTATTGTGGAGAGAAAATTACCACACAAAAAAACTATACCACGCAGGAATTTTCTTGGGGAGAACTTACCTGTGGTAAACAATGGCCGATTAACACTAGTCGAATGGCCTTTAAGCTTGGGAAAATTAACTACCGCCGTGTTATTTGGGTCAGGTAAAATTCAAGGTGGTCTGGCTATTATTTGATTAATTAGCGATATGTTTTCTGTTGTCACTGCCGACTAAAACTAGTGTTAGCAATGAGCTACAGTTGCTGTCCGTTGTCTTACTATGAGAAAGCCACATTTTCGACATGTTTTTATCGGATGGGCGTCAGTGGCAACCCATCCAATAGTGCCGCTGATTTACAGTTGATGTCAGAAGCCCGGCTAACGCGCACTGTTTACCAGTAATTGGCAGCGTTCTATTCACATAGTTACCGACGGGCATCACAAATAATCGCTGAAAATTGGCTAAGCCATGCTGTTATCCATCTAATTGGTGGATTGTGTGCCAATACTGTACAGTGAACGTTACCACATATCGGTTACACCGTATTTCAGCATCATGGGAAGAAAACTTAAGAGTTGAATATTAATTCATGCCAACAGTGTCCTGAATTCTCAATTATAGCAATATGGATATGACTGTAAACAAAGAGTCTAATTGATACTGGGCAGGTTAGTATCGATGCCGGTGTAAAGTGTTTCGGATCTATGGGTATTTTAATATATTTAATATTTTGTTAACTTTCTCACTTCAGGTTTATTCACCAAGCCCCGAAGGTTTTCAAGAATCATCAAGATATCCCTCTCCGAAAGCTGGTGGTCCAGGAGCATTGTATGGTGAATACCCATATCCAGGTAATAATTTTTTTGAACCGGAGCTGTTTTGCTAGTTGACCATCGGAATCAAAGCATTTCTCTTAACTGTGAAAACTGTATTTTATACTTGTGGTCGTTAAGTATGATTAATTACAGAAGTGTAGGGGTTTAACAACAATTAAATGTGTTGGCTGTGAGGGGTTACACTGCTCGCCCAGACCGCAAGCTGATTGTTTGGCTGGTGAGAAGTGAGCTCCCAGCAGCTGGAGTCTTCTCACCAACAGATCAGCTGTCATTTTTAGAATGGTGCCAGCCCCGGTTAGACTGATGGCTGTCACTTGGGTCCGCCACCGAGTTGCTGAGCGTAATTCGTTGAGCAGGTTTAATGAGCCGTGTGTGGCCAGATAGATCCGCCGACTTAACGGCCTCGGTCTCCGGTATTTATGGGGGCCACCCGATGCATGGCCAGTGGAAATGGCAGCGGAGGATTTTATCTGGAATTGACAGCCAAGTGCCACATCGGCTGATTTGCGGCCGCTTTTTGCTGGCCCCTCCGGGCACTGGTTGAAAGTCCCTAGCCCGAGATGGAGGGCTGTCCAAATTGCTTGTGATTCCCGGCGTGATTGAGGGGAATGACAGACGGATAAGCAAGAGGCAAAACTAGCCTTTCTCCAACGCTTTTCCGCACCATGTTAAGGATCCAGACAGGCTGTCGGCAGTTCTAGTGATGTAACAGCTAATCTGCGTCCTGTATTACTTCCTCACGCCCCTGGTATGGTTATAACAATGTTTTGTGGTGGCGGAGGTTAACTGCTGATTGTGGCGCTTTATAATGTCTCCAGGCTATAAGTACTCAGTTCATTATGACATTTCCTTCCGGTATGACACCGGACCTCCCATGATGCTGTTGACCGAACGGTAGTATGGTCCGTTAGAAGTCTGATGAACTAGCACTTAGAAGCTGCCTTCACTTGTAATTACCGACAGTGGTGTTGCTTAAACTGTACCGGTCTTAGTTGGAGTAATTTATCCCCTGAATGACTGTGGACAAGTGAATCGGTTATTGTTTAGATGTCACCGAGCCTCGTTGTGACACTGACTTCACTGTTGACGGATAAATTTGTTTCCTAGGTCACAGATGGCAACTTGTTTCTGTTACATTTCAATGGGATGCTATTGTAATTGGTCTTGATGTTATTATCTGAGTCAATTTTACTGGGGCAGATAATTCGCTAGTTTTGTCACACTCTAGCTTTTAGTCATGACACCAATTTCAGATATTGAGCGATTTGTTCCTAATTTGATGGCATGTCCGTTTCGGTTGCAGAAATAATAATGTGTCAAAAGTGGAGATAACTCGAGACTAATGGCGTAATGCAGTAATATGATAGATATCAAATGTTGTTTTTATCGGAAAGGAGTTGTTTTGGCTCATTACGTGTAAAGAATGTTAAGTAGTTAATGTATGGGACTTTTTGTGCAGGGAAAATAAGAAAATGTAAATTCTTTGTAACATGGGTGACCTTTTATTGTGGTATAAGATACATATGGTTAAGATACATTTGTATCTAAAGGATAAATTATTCCAGTGGATTGATTAAATTATGTTTTATAATTATAATAAGTTCGGTGAATAGAATATTAAGGGTAGTTTATATGATTTATTGAGAAAGCTAGACAATTGTTAATAACATAATTTGAATAACTGCAGCGGTTATCTAATGAGGTAACTTTTTAAATATTAATCCCTTCTGTGATTGTGACCTAGGCCTGGGGTATTGCTATGTGACAAGGAAATCTGTATGGAGATACAGTGTTGATGCGTTGATGACACCAGAGCATCACCAGATATACTCGGAAGGGTAAACACATTGGCCAGTGTGTTGAGTGATGTTTGTAAACAAGTCAACTCCAGTGCTCTAGAGACCCTCTGAAACCATGTACACCTAATATCATGTATCCTTTTCCTGCAACTGTTTATGGAAACTGTCAGCTTAATTGCTGTCTCATCCTGAAGCTATCTCAGTGCAGGTTAATGATCTTTCTCACGCTGACGATACTATAGTGCAGTTTAAAGAATCAGCATTGTACTCAGAAAATGGATAGATCTAGTGGACACCGGTCAGCTGGTCTGCATTGTATATTATAGTTAGCATTAAACAAAGTTGGACGAATTATAGCAGTCTGTTTGGTTTGGTTTACCAACTGATCCTTATACTGGTGCTTTATTGTCATTTAGCCGAGGATCTTGTGGGATTTTTAGGCCTAATTATATCTGAATCTCAGTGGTTCTGAAAATTAAATCGCTGGCACTCGGGTTAACTTACGGTCACTGGCCGTCATTTGGGTCTTCGGAAAAGCCACCGGACAGAACAGAGCCGACATCCGGTCACAGGGATTAGACCGATCTCTGTACAAATGGATGACACTAGGTAATCTGAATGGCAAAATTCATGGCAAGCTAGTCAGTGGATAAGCTGGTTAGGATAGTGATAACATAATTCAGTGCCTATGTCCTAATCACATTGGGTGGCATGTGTTTTGATGATGGCCTGACAGGGCTGGCCCTGTCAGGCCGGTTTTCTGGCGCAGCCTTAGACGGTAGAGGGCTTATCCGACATGAAAGGCGCTCCTGCACCAAGTTAATCAAGCTGTCTGGGGTGATTTTTATCTGGACCCAAGACAAGCGGGGCCATTCGTTTAAAGAGAACAAAGCATTTAACTGGGAGATTTTTCTTATGATGTGCGTACAATTCGTGAAGAATTAGACATATCATAGAGCGCGGAGTTTCGTTCTTTACTGTGTAACTTGAGCTTCAGAGATTATATCATTATAATAAATGTTGTAATGTAGGGTCGGGTCAGACATTGCGTGTTGCCATTCTTGATTACCCTGTCGGTCTTCTGGATCATCGAGTTGCTGTGGTCACAGTTTGTCAGTCGTTGTCAGTGCGCTTTTGACACACAGTGGTAACGTAATGGTTTAATTTTCATATTAGGTATTAGCTACCGTTTCAGGAGTTAATTTCAAGACTCGGCCATCCACATCGGATAAGAATATGAGTCCAGATAAAATTTGAAGATGTCTATTGGAATTACCTCTTAAAATGGCTAGGTTCCCTGGAGTGGCATTAATCTTATAGGGATCAGCCTCTTTGAAGCTCCCATGCCTATGTGATGTTCTCATCAGATATACAGCACTGGCCATCATATATATATGTGATTAGACTGCCAGTGTGCCTGGTTCCACTTGGTCTTTTCAATTTAACTGATATTGATGTTGTCTGTGTACTGAAGTAGAACAGAGCGTGTTCGGTTTAAACGAAGATAGTATGTTGTTTCATTATCCAAAAACTGGTCTGAGAGCAGAGAAAACTTCAGGACCTATCCCAGAATTGGGTGGAAAGGGAGCAGTATTCTTTCAAGAAAAAGATGGATGGTTTCTGTTTAATGATACGTTTGCACAAGTGAGACTTAAGTTTCCTTAAAAGGAAATGTTACATCCGATATGTTACAAACACAACATAAACATGCCTATATATGTACATGTATAACCATGAATGTGATACACATTGAGATTTAACACGTTTATGCATACACTCAGAGAGAAAGATATGCTTCTTAGCTGTTTAGGCTTTCACTTGGCATTCATCTTGTGAAAGGACTAACCACATTGAAGAGACGTTTTCCTTGTTACCATTGTCTAACTGATGTTTACTGTCTCCATTCTGACACTGGCTGTAGACGCGGCTCCCATTCCAAACACTCCCCTGTGCCGCTCTTTATGAGCAGTGTCTAGCTTGTCTAGCCTGTTCTGGACTAGACGCTTGAAAATATTAGAACCGTGGAGGGGCGTCCACAGATCGTTGTTCCTTGTAAAACGTCTGCTTGGTGATGTGATGTATTAAAGCTGTGGGTGGATGAAGCGAATACGGGCTGACAACTTATTTACGATTGCCTCGCTCCCGGGGCGGCGAAATTGCTTCCAAATGAGAACGTGTTTTTGCCAAGGATTGAGTGTACGCTTGGACGTGATGTTTGTCTAGTGGTACTTCCTGGCCTCGCTGTGGTGGCCGGCACCGGTAATGGAGAATGAATGAATGATACGTGGGCCAGGAGACATTTTCATTGCCGATGTTTGATTCGGTTATGTTTCAGTCGGCCACTGTCGATGTGACACGAGCTATGGCACCGTTCACTACTGCTGTGGCTGTGTTGTTGTTGGTCTGGCCATATTAATGGTGTTATGCACAGCGTTGGCAATGGAGGCGTACGATCACACAGAGGAAGTGATAGCCTGGCTCGTCATCGTTGGCTGTGTTGCCTCCGTTCTCATCATGTTTCTCTGTTTTATTGGCACCATGATGCCGTACGAGGCGTGTTGTCGGCTGCGTGGCTACCTCAGCAGCGTGCGGAAATCTAGCAGACGTCGTGTCGGTGTCACTGAAGTGGAAATGCCGATCTTAGGCGAAAACGACAACCAAGTCGATCACGCCGACGCCTTCACGATCGCATTAAATTGATGTTCGTCGGATTCTTGATGGCGTTCGGTGGTTAGCGTGCGTCCACACGAGTTCGGCAGCGAGCCCAGGCCCCAGCATCGGGATTTATACAGTGTGATGGGGAGAAGCTTGTTGATTGCCGGCTGTCTAACCAGGCAGAACATTACCTGGTCCGAGTTCATTCATCACCAGATTACATGTAAATACAGATGGCTTCCAGTGTACACAGAGAAATCTACCCGAGGCCTGGCTGCAAATGACACCCAGCCCTTGGCAGTGAACCTTCCTCAGGGCCTCGGCGTTCAGCGGATCTACAAACATCAAACAAACAGCACCGATGCTCCTCGCCACTGCAATCCTGCCAGTGAACTCCTGGCGGAGGCGCTGAGATTTTCTCGGCGCTTGTGTTTACTGTTAGAACCAGGGAGATTACCTGATGAAAACTGTGCTCCCAGCGCTGTGTTTGTTGTTGTATTAGGCAACATCGCTTTGATGAAGGTGTATATGAGTTATCTGTGATAAATGTCAGGATAGGCTTCTGGAGCACGTCATTTGGTCATGAATACCACTAATCGTTATTAGCTGTGAACTGTATTACCTGGGACTGGGGGAAATAGCCCGATACTGATTTGAGCAGGTCAGTGACAGAACCTGTTAATACATTATGTATTGTGTGAGGTCTAGTGTGTACGATGTGGGGTTGGGTTTTCAAATTGATTCCTTGTGCATGTCATATGCTTTAACAATAATAGTCAATGGTTACATGATTTTTTCCCCGTCAGATGGTGGTGCGCCAGGTCCTGGTGGTCACCCTGGTGGTGGTGATCCGTGGGGGATGACCAACACAAGCCTGCCTGGTGGCAGCTATCCTTCCTCGTCCATGTTACCTAGTAGTGCTCAGTACAGTCAGGCATCATCGTACCCCATGGGACACCGGGATTCTATGGTAAGTTACGTGGATGTATCATTATATTAATTATTATTATATAAATAAAACTCTGTGTGTGTGTGTGTGTACACGCAAATAATTATCATTTTTCCACCCATCTCTACCAGAATTACAACATGTCTCCTAACCAGGACCTGATGGCTCCCGGTCTTCCTCCAATGTCCAGTTTTGGTCGACCAGGTCAAGTCCCTGGTCCCCCGTCTTCGTCAACATACACCACCACGTCGCCAACTGTCAACGGCGCCGAAATAGCTGGTCCTCCTCCTCCTCCGACCAACAACACGCAACCACAAGACTCATCGCAACAAATTGGAAAAGCACTTGCCTCGGTGAGTAGATAGCTAGAGCTTACCCAAGTAATGCAATAGTTGAAAATAGACGCTGAAACGTTTTTATTAACCTTCCAGAAGATTAGGATCATTAGCTTCCCTTTTTTACAAATATTTCTAATCATCTTAATCTGAACCTTCGGTTATAGAAACTGTTTACGAGGTAATGGTAACTAGGGCCCTTTTGACTAGTTCGGTTTATCTTTGTATAAAACTGTGGTTCGGCATTAAAAATGATCTTCACTTTAACAAGGGAATGTTGTTATTAGATAGATGATTGCGCTCGTTATGATGTGCTGCTGTGTACTGAACCGTTAACGTCATCCTAGAGCAGCTTTGTGTGACGTGATAAAACTCGCTTGGTAGCACTGAAGTGGTTTTTGTTTTTCTTCAATATATTAAAAGATCCTAAAATGCCTCCCTCTCATTTCAGATTTATCTCATTTCTAAGAACTGTGTGTGTGTGTGTGTGTGAATACCTTCTTATATGCATGAATATCTTCACACACCACTGATACATCTGTAATGTGAACCTGATTATGCACTATGGCCGTAATGTATTCTTAAGGTTTACATGCTTCAAGATGTTCTGCTTCTGGGTGAAATGTGTTTCCGTTCAGTCACTTTCACCATCATGATCTAGAGAAATTGGTTAATTTTCATCTTATACCGTTGGTGATATGCAGTGGAATAAGCAGGTAGCTAACCAAATGATAATCACAGCGATAGCACACACTCCCTGGAAACAGCATTAAAATAACAAGCCATTATTTTTCAAGCCTTGTAATAACCTAGCTCGCCACAAGAGGGCAGCACCTTCCAGCTAACAATGCCCATTATCCGTGAGCGCCACCCACCGGCTGGAACAAGAGCCAATCTCTGGCATGCTGGATCTCAGACAGCCAGCCCACCGGTAACTCCCACTGTGATAAACGTCGGCATCCCACCGCTCTAGGTCTCCTGAATAGAGCTAGCCACTGTCAGTGGTGTAACTACCAGGCCTGACATAACAGCCTACTTGATGGTACCTCCTACAGAAATACCTGCCAGCCTCAACATACCTCTACCCAATACTAACTGGATCCAGTTGCCGCTGGTGGCAAATTGATGGCAGCAGTGCAACTGTACTCTGTCTCTGGAAAACAATTGACTACAAAATCTGCGCCCTTGTTGGTAGATTTTTTTTCTGGTGGAATAATTTTTGGGGGAGCAATTTCGCGCACAAGCTGAGCAGGAACACCCTCGGTTTAGCGGTTTAACATTTTGGTTAGCAGCAAATGAAAACCAACTTAGAATTAATCGCTTCCTTCCAGCCATCAGAAGTAATTTGTGGTGCTCTGAAATATAGCAAAACTTGGGAATTGGTGTTTTAAGAGTCGGGAGTGTGAAACAAGGCTTTAGCTAAAGATTGCGGCTCCAAAGTGGACCCGCCCAGTTCATATCCATTTTAATATGATTGATCGTTTAGTTATCCCTGGTGATCGCGCCTTCTGGATACCATTCAGCCTCCTTACTGTTTTCGGATTATACATCTTCATTACGGAGCAGTGACACTACCGGTGGTGTTTGGCGTGCTTGAATATGGGCTGGACCAAGGATAGCTCCCTTTAACATCATTTATTATGGTGTGTGTGTGTGTGTGTGTGTGTGTGTGTGTGTGTGTGTGTGATAAAAGGCACTGAGAATCACTAGTATATCCTGAGGACCAATCATTGGAGGGGGAATAAAAAATTCTTACCACACACAATTCTTTGGCCATTGATTTGAAGCCATTTGTACAGCTGTGTTGACTAGTAGCTGGTAATTTGTGCACCAGAAGTGTACTTCCTATCAGTAAAACAGCCATCTTCTATAATAAGTGATGCTGTCAGAGAGAGAGAGAGAGAGAGAGAGGAGAGGAGACTCCAGTGTGCTAAGTGTTCAATGGAAGCTAGTTAGTAGCCGTTATTAGTGATGACCTGGACTGGCAAGGCTTGGCTGTCAATGTGTGCAAGCGATCCTGCCACTAGATGATCCAGGAGATCAGACATCAGAACCGCTCACCAGGATCATCCATCACTCCGCGGCCTCTGTAATGAGTGAACTACTGACCACAGCCCAGCTATCGGATTAAATTGATCTGACATCCAACACTCCTTCTCTGAACCTCTGTTCCTTGGAGAGAACCTTTTGAACACATCACAGAGAGAGAGAGAGAGAGAGAGAGAGAGACATCCTTTGAACGGCAATCAATTTGAAGAGATGGCCTCCACTCATTTATAGTCCAGGCTTGATGTGGTGCCCCAGTCTGGTTCTGATGGTTTATTGTGAGCTTTTTCCAGGGCTCCTTCATGTTCTGTATCCAATAGGGGCATTAAACATTTCACTTAATGGACTTGTTCTGGTTATTATACCTGAGTTGGAAGATCCCTATAGGGCCTGTTGCTGCTGTCTTGGCCTGTGTGATTGTTTTATGATTTCGGTCTGACAGCGTTCTCCCTATCTAATTATGATTTATTCCTTTTCTTGTTTGTGGGAAAATACAGGGTTGGTTGTTGGCTGTGGTAGTTGGTGGTGGTGGTGGTGGTGGTTGGAGAGTGTTTGCGGTGTTTAGTTACTCCCTGGCTATCTAGGTTGGTGGTTCTGGGTAATGGCACAAAGAGACATGACAATCCAAATGAACACTAATGATGATTGAACATGTAACAGCTGTTCAGTGGCCATTAACAAAAAGGAACCAAAATTGTGATGTCATATTTGTTGTGGCTCTCTCTCTCTCTCTCTCTCTCTCTCTCTCTACTGGTACCCAGATCTAGGTTTTCTATCTACTCCCTAATGTTGGCTAGCTTCTGTTTAATGAGTTTCATCAGCTCTACACACACACACACACTTAAACTTCTGACCATCATCCGGCCTCTGAACTTCTACCTCCCATCCACCAGGTCCTTTCACATCATGTCACTTATATCTTTTGCTTTTGGAAGATATTAAACATTATAGATCTGTTAGTTAGCAATAAACTAGTGCTACTGTAGAGGTTAGGTATTTTATAATAATAGTATAATATAGTGCTGTTTCAAGTACATTCAGTACATGTAGTAAATTGTAGTGGTGTTATTGATGGCGATGATGACGGTGGTGATCGTGATGGTGATGATTTACCAGTTATGTTACCAAGTGATCCTTTCGTTTATTGTTACACGTCATAATAACTGACGTGTGTAATAGGTATGACAATCAGCCCCGTGTTTAGATCCCAGTATAGTACCATCATAGCCGTCCAGCTTATGACTGCGATATCGAGCAATATAGTGAAAGTCATTTCAAACAGTCTATTATGGGTCCCGTGATTGAGAGCTGCATGTGTTCGTCTGACTTTTATATACATTGGTCATATCTCAAACCTGTTGATTATCAGCACCTAGCTATAGTTATACCTAATGAACTTGAATATCTCATGTCTGTGAGCTAAGCTTTCAGCCGTTGTGTAGGGGGTGTAACGTGATGGTGGCTGAGGCTGTTTACTATAGAGTCGATTCCTTTAGCTGTCTAGTGAAGTGACAGAGACAACTGACAGTGGGCTAGTATTTAGGCAATATCGTCTCCTTGCCTGGGGTCGGCTTTCACTCATTAGTTGCTATAGTTAATCAATTCTCAGCTTCCTGACAAACACACACACACACAGAAACTGGCTGTTCCAACCAGACGCAGACATGCATACAGACACGCACACCTCCCTGTAGAATGTTTTCTCTCAGTTCAGTCTTCAAGTAATAAATTGTCCACGGGCTGTATTCATAATTTTTTAATCTCTCAGCGATAGAGCCTTATCACACACTTCTAAAACACTGTGTGTGTGTGTGTGTGTGTGTGTGTGTGAGACCAAACCAAACCATGTGACAAGAACACAAAACTTGGAGAAAGTGATCTTCTTTTGTGGCTTCTACATTACAGATAACCTTCATTTTATTTTCCATTGACGTTCCCGTAACAGATGTGTTCATTCTGTAGTAGCTAGTTTATCTTGTTTGTTATCAGAACACGTTTATGTTAGCTGTCATATAGCAGTAACTACGGCATCTAGTTGTCAGAGTATTCAAAGGATAATTGTTTATGTGAATAGGTAGGTTAGGCAGCTTCACCTTATCCATGCTAGTCTTTGTCTTTAGACACTGTGGTTTCTAGAGTAAATTAGGTTTTATTAGGACACCCAATGAGTACTGGATTTTAAACGGAATGTTATTGGGGGGGGGGGGGGCCTTTTAAGTGGGCCTTAGTTAGAGTGGACTATTTGACCTTTGTCTGAAGACCAGATTATGTGGTGATATACATTATTGTTATATCTTGTATCTAGCTAACTGAACCCCCCACCCTGTTTGCTGCAGACATACAAGTATGGCTTGTATTGTGATTGTATCCCATCTCATCCGGACATTGTATGTCCTGGGTCCAGATGATCCATCAGACATTGCCTTGGCAGTAATGCTGCTAGAAGCATTTTGATAGCTGTGTCCCAGGGTTCACTGAGCATTTTCTTATGATAGCGTCAGGGTTTTAATGGTTCATGTTGGTTCCATTTACTCTAAAAGTGGTATGTACTTAGCGGTTAATGGGAGCTGAAGCTTTGAGTTGGCCCATAATTCAGAGATGAAGCTAGTTGTCGGTTTTTATGATGGCTTCCAAGAGGACTGGACATTGGTGTGTGTGTGATGAGAGAAGATCGTTCAGATCATCACCGGCTAACCTCCGGTACTCCATTGGCTACTGTGTTTATAATAACATGACATTTGTAGCCTGAGTGTTGGTTGGGTTGAGCGTTATTTTCCAGCCTACCGTTCCATGTTAAAAAGAGTTGCTATGACGGTCCCAGCTGTATGGTAGTAATCTGTGCAACTGGGATTGTGTTAGAATCGCTTTGTAATAGACTGATACTGTTTTTTGTTTTTTTTTTCTTCTTTTTATGCGCGCACGCACACACAGTTAAGATGGTTCTTCAGTGGAGTCACATTTTATCAACCTATGGTGTAACAAAAGAAATGTAGTTATGCCCTGGATCCGTTCGTCATCCACAGTGTAACAAACCTTACATACCACTGTCAATAAATCTTTATCTGTTAGTCATAAATGACTAAACAGTGTGTGTGTGTTTTTTTCTTTCAATTAAAATAAACCTCCCGAGATGTAAGTTTCTAAAAAGATTAGGTTTACTTAAAAAAAATTAGTACAAAATTTGGTGTTGAATATGGGTGTAAATGGAGAATGACAGTTTTTATCTGTTTATATCAACAAGGGACAGTTTTTCATGTAAATATTCATATTTTATGCGCGGTTTAATTTCTAAGAATGTAATTGAAAATAAATTTACAAGAAAGTGAATCTGCTCTTATCTGAAGCTGAAACGACGTTGACCAGCCACCAGCCGGGTAAGACAGATTTGTAAACATAATAAAGTGTTAGTTTAATTTGGGTTTATTGGTCCGTTAACAGATCGAAAGTGAATAAGCATCTTGATTTAGTGATAAATAAGCGTGTTTTATTTTGACAACGCTTTTGCTTTCATTACAGATATATCCAGCAGACCACACAAGCAGCAGCTATGGTTCAAACCCTTCAACACCAGTGTCATCACCACCACCCAATATGTCAGGTAGGTAGGCAGGCATGTGTGTGTGTGTGTGTGCGCGCGCGCGCTTTTGCCTTAATAACGTTATGTATCACATAATCATCAAGCCTATCCAGATATTATCTGTTCATGCAAAGCACACAGTCCTTGAGCATGCAATATTGGCACTGACATGTTCCTGTTAAAATAGCATTCTTGTATTGTGGTTCAACTTTAAGTAAAGATGTCCACCAGGTGCTGATGATATGATCCTACAAGTGGTGTCCGTAACTAGGACAAGATGTATGCAGCATGTTAGAGCTAGGTCCTTAACTATGGGAGATAAATGTAAATTGACAGCCTCTCCCAGCATCCACATATCATATTTTAGCATGGTTTAATAGTGGTATGTGTGCTACAGGGGAGTCTGATAGATCTGTAACCCCACACACCTCATGGTGTCTACTTAGTCTCAATAGCTGGGTGGTCAGTGATCCAGATCCTGGTATTACCTTCTCTGGATCAGTGAAAATAGTTAGTGATGTCCAGATGTGGCAGATCCCCAGCTTTCTGGTATAACAATCCTTGGCACATATTAGGGCTATCAGTGGATGTTTACTGTTTTGAGCTTTCTGATCTACATTATGATATATTTTATGTGGTGAGCTGATAGATGATCGTTCTACATGGTAGTGCAAAAGAACTCTAACAAACAAACATTGCTGATTTTAGCAATAGTTTATTATCGTGAAATATCCACATTTCTATTATGAATTATAGCAAACAGTACCTGTAGACTACTAACTAATATGTATTTTTAATACAGTATGGTTTGATCACCCTTGTTTGTGGCCATGCATGCATGTTTACACGCACACACACACACACACACACACAAGGAGTGAGTGAGAGAGAGAGAGAGAGAGAGCATGACGTGTTTTTAAAACAAGAAATTGCTTCTTTTCCTAATGTCTCTAATGCTTTGTTTATGTGTTTCTATGACATCTAGGTCCCACTAGTCATTGGCCTCGATCTACTACCACTACCTCACCTCAGTTTGAGAGCCATTTGCACTCACTGGTAAGTGACATGTAATCAATCATAATAAAGCTGTGAGTCCAACATCATACAGAGTTTATATTTGTGAAATAGTTTCAGAATCTTAATGACTAACCATTCCTTTATGAATCACCAGCGGGAATTTTCGTGTACATTTCGTGAAAATGAGTCATTGTTTTTGTTGGACAAGCGCCTTTCATTTCTAGTATTGTCTTCACAGATGTAGCCCGTTTGTTTCCTTGTATATAGTGGTTAATTTTCGTTTTTGCTGGTTGCAGCCCTAAATGTAAGTCACTTTTATATACAATGTATTTGATAAGTGATTGCCCTGCAAGCAGTTAGTGAAATCGAATACAGAAACTAAAAGCTACCTAGCGCTGGATCCAGTATCCTATGGCGAGCAGGTGCAGCATCACCATCCTTAGTCAACGGCAGTGTTATAATTTTTTTCTTCACGCGTACGGTGCCAGCGACGACGTGACGTGTACTGCGTGTGTTTATAGTATTGCACATTATGTAACATCCACCCAGTCAAGATTACTACAGCACAAATATTATTTCCATCACTGTCTTGGCTTTTCACAGAAGCACTATTTATCGACAACAAAGAATTTCCATCCGAACTCTCTATCACTAACACGGACATATGTTTATGGGATCATCAAAATCGAGTAAATTCCATGAAAATCTCCCTCCAATCGCGGAAAAATGCCACCAATTTAATTTCCTTCTCAAAACACTACAGAGTTCACGTTGGTGTTGTAGAATATGTAAACGCTGTGTGTGTGTGTGTGTGTGTGTGCGCGCGGGCGCGAACGCGCGCATGTATGGGTGTGGAAAGATAAAGCCCCTCCCTACCTCAGTGGTACTATTCACTAATGAGATGTTATTTTTTGGACCGGCGCTCTTGCTCTAAGTCTTACTCTGACCATCTTCACCAAACCAGCAAATCCAGCTCGAGGAGCGTCTGAACGATGCCATTCACATACTGAGAGACCAGGCCGAGGTAACGGCGGAAACAGTCTTATTTTCTTTCGGTCATGGGCTTTGTTTTCTCTTGTTTTTATGATGAAAAGTCCGGCGGCCAGCTATTGTTTGTCCTGCCTGGATGTCTTCAGCACAGCAGCCATTGTTCGATCATTAAATATGCGCAGAATAAAAAATACCTGATTGTAGATCATTTATGTAATTATTAATATTTACTACTGATTGATTGATTTGTTGATTAATTGTAGGCATTTGTTCACGTCACTCTGGATAATGGTAGATCTCATCTTTGAAATAGCCCTCCCCTACGTAGACTATATATATGATCAAATGTGATTTTGTTTATCATCACTGTGTTGCACAAATTAAGCCATATGATCTTAAATTAGTTTTTTTAAGTTCAGTTAAGTTTGCATATCACATTGTTGGGAGATGTATGAAGTGCATGATTATTTTTGGCATTTTACGCGAGTTAAGACTTTAATGCAGTATTTAGCATCATTGGTATCCTATGTGTATTTACGATGTGGATTGTTAACATTTTATATCGTCTATAATTAAGCAGAATGTGGTTGGTCAGGTATTGATTGACTGTAATTGAGTCTCCAAAATGCCTACTAGTAGCAGCACACCTCCTTTGTGGCGTCGAAATTAGCCATCAGCCTGATTAGCTGATATTAGCTCAGATCTCGTAACATGACCTAACTGAGCTAACCACGTTTCCTTCTGCTCTTTGCCAATATAGAACCAAAGCTATAAGTTATAACTAGCACGAAGGGTAGCTAATTACTTCACAGCATACATATTAGAGTAGAGATCAGAAAGATGTTCTGCTCTGTCTATCTTCTTGTCTCACCTGTCAGGGAGGTGTGTGTTAATCTTGTTGCTTATAATCCGGAGGTGTTCCAAAATTTAAAAACTGGTTTTCTTGGAATTTTGCCGCAATAGCAGCATCAGCTTTGAACAAAAGGAGAATAGATGCATCGGTTCTCCTCATTATTGCCAGTGCTGGTGGTGGTATAGACAACGTTAAGTAAAACAGAACACTATGTAACAGGTACCTCCCCCTCATTCTACTTCAGCAAATAAAACCGTTACCGGTAGCTTCAGCAGCCTTTCCAACAAAGGCAGAAAAATAACAGTTGATTGTGAAAATATAATTTAGCATGTGTTAGCATGCATCAACAACGTCAGATATTTGTTGGGTAAATGTTCAATTGTGTTTACTGGAAGCATCTGTGGTGTTAACATTCGTTTATTGTAACAGTTGTTAATAATAATGTAGATATTGAGAAGTTAATTTATTATACATGTCTAATTGGACAATATGTAGTATTGCTATATGCCATGTAAAGCAGCCCTTTTACAACCCGCTTGTATAATGACGTTCAAACAGATTAACTAAATGTTCCGTGTTAAAGTAGCGTTTCTGCTTACCCTTGCAGCAAAGTCGAATGGAGGAGAGGCTTGACGATGCTATCCACGTATTGCGGCACCACGCCGAAGCCGGCGAGCTGATGCCTGGTGTACCTGGTGTACCTAACATGCCACCGGGTATGGTGCTCACACCCTCCCAACATTCCAATGGTTTGGTCCATGGTAACATCAACTCAGGGTTCCCACCTGGCATGCCACCCATGCATGCTCCATACCAGGACTCACAGATGGTAAGCCACTATTTCTCCGGTAGTCAGAGCAGTTAATTGTAATAATAAATAATATTGCACTTATCTAAATTGTAACATATTTACCGATATTCCTGGACTTTATTTGTTGTTTTGTCATGTCACTATTGAGTGGATAGTATTGGTAGATTGTGAATCAGGGTTTGGTTACTTTAACATTGGATGGTCGGAGCTGCTGCTTCTTTGTGGAAGAGTTATTTATTGTCTCCCAGATAACTTCGTGCATTTGTCATAAGACCCCCTTCGCAAAGGTGTGTCACGAGGTGGGTTCTAAAGGATGAGGTCAGGGTCTCTATCAGGAGTAGGAAAGTGTTAAAATTAGCTTACCAGAAATAACACTGGTATGAATTTTAAATTTCTTTGTAGTGTACCTGACAAAAAATATGTTCCCCTGGTATTTGAACTTTTTGGTGTTAAAATGAATATAAATAGAAATACGATTTTCTGGGCCTTTAAACACGGGAAGCCATATTTTTATTCACAAAACGTCGCATGCGCTTGCCTACCCATCCACTTTAGAACCCATTATGGTCTGGTATTATAATCTGCATATGGATGAGTGGTTGTTACACAGTCTATGTAACCAGATTCAGCCATTATTCCGTAGGACTCCACGGGTATATAAAGACCTGCAGATGTCGGCTGTGGGACAATGGCAGGAAAGGTAAATGTTTATAGTTGTAGCTCATTTAGAGGCCCACTTATTGTGAAACGTGTTAACAATAGAATACAGGGACTGGAGCCGGCAAACACGGCCGTTGTTGTTTGAACGGAACACACCGCTAGCGTTTGAGATATGCTCCAGACGGCTGGTTGTTGTGGATTCAATCTGTACACATCTGGATCATTACCCGGTTGAGGATATGACTGGGGTAGCCTTTGGTCACATCACCCACTGAGGGACTTAATGCGTTATAGAGCCAGTTGTGCGCCTGGTGTACGGGTTGTGTCTTGTAGGTGGCTGAGTAAACAACACCCTGTCCGATTGGAAACATCTTCCCTATAAGCAAAACGGACAAACAAGAGGGATAACAATGTTGGTGTTACAAATTCGATCCGAAGTATAACTGTGACAGGGGTCTTGGACCACTGTGTCCATATGGTGACCGGGAGATTGATTCAGCATAGAATTTGTTAAGTTTTTATGCTCTGTGTATCGCGCGCGTGTGTGTGTTTTATTTGGTATTTATCAAATGAGCCATATTAAAAATATCATCTTTATGAAATTTACTGTGTGACATCAAAAAAACGCTTATCCTTCAGCCCTATCTGATGTCAGAAATTTACATATTTATAGATAATGACAAAACAATTTTGCAATGTCAGTCTGTGCACTTATCAGTTATCTATTTGATGTCTGCTTAAGATAGGCCATGTTATCTTATTCATCTAATGAACTTAAATCCTTCTGATGCCTTTGGTTTGCTGCTGATGAGCAGTTTTAATCTAAATTCCCCCCACTGGCTTTTGAAGTTAACCTCCACTATCCCAAAGGTGAGGAGATCAAGAGCTCATCAACCATCTGAGAACAACAGGGGGATAGGAGTATGAAAATATCCCTACCCTAATTAGAAAAATGCATCTCCAGAGCTGCTTGGAGAATAGAACTAAAATCAGGGTGTTGCTTAATAGCGGATGTCATGGTTCATTTCGAAGGTGGTCCGGACAATCCTGGGTTGGTTCGCTGGAGCCCAGAGCAAGAACTGGCTAGAACCACCCCCTCACCAAAATGGAGATCTGATATGTGTAATCTATAAATATGAAATGTTTGAAGGGAAATACGGATGACGGAGAAGGTAGGAAAAAATTATCCTGAAAACTTCAGTGTAGCAGCATGTTGTGAACATCTGGAAAGTGGGCCGGCATGCTGTGTTTATTTTGTAACTGTCAGACACGAGCCCTGTGCTGGGCTTCGGTTCATCCTGGTCGTGGGTTTACCAACTCACAAAAATAAACAAGCCTACAGCTCCAATCCCTCAATTTCCACATCCCTGAAAGCAATTACCGGCGGCCCACACCTTCTGTTGCTAAGGCAACCACATGTGTCCCAACCTGGATAGGTGTGAGGCAAGAAGCACACGAAATGATTTGCAGGTTCCCGTGTCAAAGGTGGCGCGGGAGTTTTTGCGCTATCCGGATGTTAAAGACAAGACGATGGTTGGCAGCGTTCTGCTGCTGCACGACTGCGTCTGTTGGTTGTCAGTTTCTCTTGTCCGTGGGTTTTGGCTTTGCCAGTCTGGTACTGGAGGATGTGGTAAACAACAATTAATAGCTCGGCTATATTGTATGTCACCTTGCGGTGTTGTTGGCTGTTGTTTTATCACTGACCGTCACATAATACACCTAAATACTAGCTGGCATGGAAGCGCTGTAGAGATTTAGCCACATAGCTGCAGGATTCCATATGGTGGTGTATGTTCAGAATTTGTAAATAAATGTACCCGGGAAGATGTTATTAATCTTAACAACCGTGAAATAAACTAGTTGAATTTATCATTCATTTTAGAATTAACATTAGTAGTAGTACTAATAGTGTTTAGTGTGGATAACATTATTTGGAGGATTAAAATAAATTGAAAGTTTTGTGGGTTTTTTTTAAATAATAATTTTAAAACCATAATAATGCTGCTCAGGTGTTGAACAAATAAAGCTGTCATTTGTTGGACCATTCGTAATAAATCCAAGCCATCTTCTGTATATGGGTGGACAGAGGTGTTTGACCGGTTGTCCTGTGGCTGGTAATTCCTCCCCACTGATAGTCCAGTAGCTAAGGGAGAATCCGGCCTCACTGATCCAGGTAGGGAGCCAAGGCCAAACAACGGGGCTGCTTTCTATTAAAATTCGCCGCTCTCCGGAGGCCAATAAAACTGCTAGAACTTGGTGGATCCGCTTGTTCATCTGGCCAATGCCTGTTCAGAAAGCGAGTGAGAGCGCACCAACTTCTGGCAGGCAGCCCCGATGATGAGATCATACACACGCATCCACATGCACACATACGCACGTACACGTACACAGCTCTTTGGTGGCTGTCAGCATACCTAACGCGCTGATAGACAAACCCCTCCGGTGGAACGAAGACACTTCTGGATATCCTAGACAACTTGTCAAATTAGGCATTTCTTCGGTCTGTTTTTAAGCAGACCGGCACACTTTAGACGAGGAGTGTTTGAGTGTTACATGTGTTGGACGTGATAACAGACAGACTGTAGCTTTGCTAGAACACAGCTGTCCACTCGCGGAGGTATCTTCAGCCAGACGTCGGTTGCTGTTTTTGTGTTGTTGTTGTGAGCGCTGCCAGGCCGGTGGATTACACAAGTGATTGGATTTGGATAAATAGCGATTCCGCCGAGAATTAATTGCCGTATCGACAGCGCGCGTGCGCGTTTTGCCGTGCCCGGCAGGATCTCGAACTCGTCATGTGGTACTCGCCACCTTACAATGGGAACTCGTACTACAATAACGGCACGGCCGGCTTCACATCCGGCGACGGCGCGGGCTACTATAACGCCACCCAGCAGTACTATCATCGTCCGACGGGTACCGGATCCTATACGGACAACCTCCGCAACATTCCCTCGATGTTCAGCAGCGATACAACGTCGTCTTCGTCGGCAGTGTCCTGTAATGGCCTGTGGGGATATGGGGCATCAAGCGATCCGTATTATCTACCGCATTATTCCTCCACAACGCCATTAACGAATGGCTACGAACAGCAAGTATGGGTAAGTACCCCGGAATCACTGGAAACAGGCAACGCCACGTGAAGTTCGTCAAACTTCACTGGCTTAGCTGAACGCTGGCTACTGGTCAGATTTTAGGTACGTGGGTATAAACAGCTCTTGCGTTCTGGATCTGGACATGCATATCTTGCTATGTGTGACGGTGTTCAGTTTCAGCAACTTGAATACGGAATCCTAGGAGTCTAGGTCCTACTGGATTAACGACAGACCGGTTGTGTGACTCTATCTACTATGACGGGGAGTTCTGTTTGGGGACGACATCAGAAGAGTTGGGGGGTTGTTTTTGTTTTGGAACTGTCCTGAACATTCAAACAAATTGGTCCAATTTCTTTGCAATGAAAATATTGCATGGCCTAATGGATGAGATTATATTTTCGTTTAGGAGCCAAGTTAAAGCAGACTCCTGACACTTAAGTGAACTCTTTCCTCATTAATTGATGAAGTGCATTATTAGATTGTTGACGTTTGCTGTTTGTTTAAGAATTGGTCAAGGCCTAGTAAAACGTCACATTTAGTGAGCACATCCAATGAAACGGGGAGTAATTGAGTATCTGTGTTGTTATTGTATCTAATCAGTGCGCATTTTGTCATACAGTTAGTCTTAAGGGATGCTGAGATCCATAACTCATCAATGCTCATTTGGCCAATTAACCGTTCAACTGGCAGGTGATTTGAGTTATAATTGTGGGTTGAAAACGTCCATCTAAAATATTGCAGGAATAATTGTTAACAGAAATTTTGATCACCACTCCAATAAAGTGAAGCAGCAAGCATCAAAACAGGAGGCTTTGATAATGTGAAAGCCCGAGGGAATTGCTGTTGCCCCAGGTAGTTTGTCTGTGCTGAACTGAAGTACCAAAGCATTTCGCCTTCAGTAACTAACACTCATCAAGTTAAAGCAGACCAGGTTTTGGAGGCCAAATTGCCTGTAGCACAATCTCTGTGGGGGTCATATGTGATGCTCACAGTATCACATCAGTTATTCAGAGGCCTTCCTAAATTTGCAGAAGATTCATCAACTGATTTGGTGTTGTGGTCAGAGGTGGAGATTTAGATTTTTTATTGTTAGCTGGGTGTGAGTGACAAGAGTTAGACAACGTCAACGGGTGACAGTCACTGCTGGTCTGGGTCACTGGTGGAGCTCGCCGTCAGAATGAGAAGCACATGGCAACTTGTGGTACATCCTGGCACACAAATGTCCGAGGATCATCGCAGATCCATCTCCGACCAAATTGTCAGTTGAAAGAACGGATTAGCGTTCTGGATAACGGCGGTGGTGATAAGTTTGTTGGTAAAACATGCACTGATGTCTTGATTTTTTATCTTAGTGGGTTTGGTGTAAGTTGGCATTTGCTAGGTGATTCACTGTTCTGGTAAGTGATACAGAAATTGTCCAATATTGTTTACCAGGTTAACAGGTCAATTTGTGAAGACGATAACTATGATTAGATTAACTTCACTGGGTGTTAGGGGAAGCTTCAGTTTTCTGCTATACTGGTGACTTTGCTGCAGTGTGTCATTAGTAGATGTGGCATTTTATTGCATTCTGTTTTATAAAAGGTTATGTACATTGTTTTAAATTTTTTCCTTCCAGACAGGAAGTGGTTCACAGTTAGTTTCTGAAGAACGAAATGCAAGCCGATCATCTGGTGGCCCAGAACCACCATCATTAAATAGTATGCTGTTCCACATTTTAAATGGAATTTCATTTCTTTTAAATAAGTGCTTTGAGGTTATCACTGATTTTTTTCCAAATAAGAAGTACTTAATCAGTTTTAGTTAAACATAATAAAATGTGTTAATTAATAGTGTTTTTGTGAATTATTTATGTAAAATTTTATTTTATTCTACTGATACACCATTTCCGAAAAACTTCAGGTTTGCCAAATGAGCGAGAACAAGTCCGTGAACAAACAACAGATGGCTCCATCAAGGTGGAAAAGATGGAACGCGACAACCACAAAGACGATGCCAGCAGTACAACAAGTACAGAGGACAAGTCTAAAGATGGTGCCACTTCCAAGACAGCACTGCTCAAGCCGCATACGCCAAAAAATAGTGGAAAACGCAGCACACATGAGTGAGTTTTATATACCTTGGTGTTCATTAAGTGTACCTGCTAAACAAAGACATTCTTAGCTTTGGAGGTGGCCTATTCTAGAATAGTGAAATTCAGTAATCATACACTGCAGAGTTCTTCCACCACTTAAAGTTTTCCCACTTATTATCCATCTCTGAGTTATCCTTAAATGTCTGTAGCAGTTTTCATCACTTGCCACTCAGCAATGTGTACATATTTCTCACTGAAGTTGTAAGATATGAAATGTATGAATGTTGACTGAGAATGTTCTGCTTGGGGACGTCGAGTCCTATGTTAATGCTGGTTTTCTCTGCTTTTGTATTCCAATAGCGACCTTGATGATGACTTCAGGTAAGATGTCGATCGATCTTCTCGCTGTGACTGCCTCTCAGAACACCACTTCCTCTCAGCGAGGAATGGCTTCAGAAGCAAATCACAGGCTTAATACACAATCATTATTAATAATGCATGAACAAATTGCACACTATTATACTAGCCTGAAGTGGCAAGTTTGTTGGCTGTCAAAATTGCACCACTCATTGCCCACTGAGATTTATTGTCCAGCAAAATGCTTAAATGACAAAATGTTTAAATGACGCATGTTCACGAAAAAAGCTTCAGGCAGTTGATTATAATCGGTTACTTTGAATTAAAGTTATGTTTAAAAAGTGCTACGGTTATGAGGTGATGTTATACTAATAATAGTGTGGGTGATGTTCTTTTGGCAGATATAATGAAATCGGTTAAACTGATATTGATTACCCTACAAAATTGGCAATATATTGTTTTTGTTTTGTTTCTATATATAAATGTTTTGGTAATATTTGAAGAGAAGGTAACAAATGTTTTACTAACGGTTGCCTACTATACACAATAATATGAGTATTTGTACTAATAGTGGCGTCAGGCATTATGATTTTTCTCTGGGATTGCCACAAAGGTACTAATAACAATCTGAATTTTGTTCAGTTGGTGGATTTGCCGAATATCGTTTCAGTAATGACTTCCTCGTATAATTTCAACTGAATTTCCCCAGTTATGACCTAGTAATGACTTGGGTCATGATGATGTTCTGCTTCTGTGATAGGTAGCAGATGTTTTCGCAGTAATGCTGAGGTCCATATTTATCATCTAGTTCAGGGCAACTCTTTCTTAGTAACTGCTTTCATAATCTTCTGTTTTATGACAAAATAAAGTTCTTCCAGCAATCATGTGAACATTGTGTCCCATAAAAGAAAATATGTAGGCTGTCATGGGAAATGCCCAGCCATAACCAATACAACCATTGCTGTATATCTTTACTATATATATATATATATATATATAAACACACGCACACACATTTATACTATTGTTGACTGTGCGTGACATGTTCTCAGTGTGCTGTGAATATTATTTTCTAAACTTCTAATATGATCTAATTGCTCAGTACATGCTTACAAGGTACTTCTGTGTGGTCCACCTCTCCCAGTACTTTGACACAAAGGTTGCGCTGGTTAGTTACAGCCTATAGTATTATTATACATGCATGCCTGTATGGTTTCTGCCTGAGATCTCCTGTTTTGTTATGTGGAAACACTTCTTAAAACTGTCCAATAAGCTGTCTCGCTTACAGATATATGGCAAGTGATGAAAGTTGCAATATCTGTCACACTTCCTCAGATCTGACTCTGCCAGTTACCATAGCTTCCACTGTGTTCATTGTCTTGTGAAAATACGTTTATGATAAGCATTGTTAAGGACTGGTAATACGTTGCCTGTGTTTGCGTCTGTGTGTGTGTGTGTGTGTTATCTGGCCTTCTGCCATGATATTTAGGTGTGATGCATTTTTACTTCAGCGATGATGACGAAGACTTGAGTCCAGAATCAAAAGCAGAGAGAGAACGTATGCGGCGGCAAGCAAACAATGCTAGAGAGAGGTTTGTGTTGACTATTGTCTAAATGTTTGTTCACTTATCACATTATCTCAGATATTACCCATTATTATTATCAGTTGTAGAGATAGTTATGATCATCTGAACTTTTTGTTATTACTAATGGTAATTAAAGTGTTCTTAATTTTGGAACTATTATTGTTATAAGTACTAAGTCAAGGATATTGTTCAGATTTTCAACTTAAATTTGGTTTAGCAGTATCGTCACGCTGTAAGTACAATTTACAAGAACACTACTAACTAGTCTGTTCATCCATACCCTGTCTGTCATGCTGTTGACCAATGCAGATTACGAGTGCGAGATATAAATGAAGCATTCAAGGAATTAGGGCATATGTTATCCATACACACTGGCAATGGCCAGCCAATGACCAAGCTAATGATCCTACAGCAGGCTGTAAACGTCATCACGAGCTTAGAAGCTCAAGTGAGAGGTAAACATGCCAGAAGTGGTCAGCGTGAAGACAAGCTGAAGACAAGCGGCCAAATATTGAGTCATGTATTGGTTGCTTGCTGTCTGTCTGTCTGTCTGACTGACGATTATTTTGTATCTTCATCCCTGCCCTACTACCCCCAACTCGTCTTTCACCAGTATATCAGTTTTTGCATGGTTTCACTAGGCTTCTTTTTTCAATGTGTTGATGCATGGTGCAGTGGTCTAGAATGCCTTATTACCAACCAACCAATGACTGCTACTAACCCCCATCAGCAGAGAATTTAGCCGACCACATTCTGTGCGTCTGTCATGATCCGGATTAGATTTGTGGTAAAACTTCCAGCGATATTTTCTGCACACCCATGTGGACGAAAACATTTGACAAAAATCATGGCTGTATGATTCTCTACTCGTGTGAGCTTCGAACTATATGATTACACATCATGAACACACCTCTTTTTTGCTGTGTGTGCATGTATGTTCAGATTTGTATATACCTGCACACACATATACGTAGGCCGCTGCCACCTAGTGAATCACCGTAACATCCTTTGGTGCTCATCAACTGCCAAAGAGAGCTTTCTTGTTGTCTTTCAGTGTAGAATTATTCAGGAATGGTGTCATATATTTTGTGCATAGCACTGGCCAGATGGTTATATGTTTATTTATGATAACCACGCATAAATTTAGTTATTGCTAACAGCATTATGCATTTTTCCTACCTTTTCCCATCCTTCAACCTCCAACCGCCACCATCCCATACACAGGGTCCGCGTACGAGATATAAATGAAGCTTTCAAAGAACTAGGTCGTATGTGCACGATACACATGAACAACGAGAAACCTCAGACGAAGCTAACGATACTCCAGCAAGCGGTCAATGTCATCACTGGTCTGGAACAGCAAGTTAGAGGTATATCAGTGGGGAGTTGCCATGGATACAGTATTTCCATGATTGTTTTGGTTGTCATGGTGACTAGTTTCAGTTTCTATTGACTGTTTGATTTTGTGTTTTGATTTCTTGCACTCTATGCTGATTTTGCTCCCCTGGTATATTTTCTGAAATTTCAATAAACACTAAAAATTCACTTTTTATCACAGAAAGGATCGTCTGAACAAAAGCTTTTACACACAGATAAAATGCTAAAATAACAAGGAATGTTGCATACCTTTAATACGCGAGCGAGAGAACACCCAATATGAACTGGTGTCGCTAACCCTGTGAATGGGCCTTGTATCAGTGTGAACTAGCTGGAATAAAGTAGTAATTAGCATGCTGTAATGCCAATCTGTAGTGTATCTCTGTTGGTGGCTATTTAATCTCACTTTTGCTTATTATTGCCTATCTTTGTCTATGTTCTGTTTTATTTTGTCTCAAGAGTATCTCTGCTGCTTTGTACTAATGCTGTTCATAGCTCGGCAACTAAAAGCACATATGTATATGTTTGTGTGAATGTTTGAACACATACATGAGCGCTCGAACACACACACACACTGAATAAGAGGGAGAGAGCTGTAAGATTATGCGTATTGTAACTTACATTAAGAACTTCTCAGGTAGTCCATATTGTAATGGTAATAGGAGTTAAAAAAAGGATAAATGCAGATGTTCTGAAACTAAATTATTACTATGCGTAATTTCAGTGTTTATTTATAGAAAGTATCTAGCTGTTCTGTAAACTGACTTTGTACATCTTATGTAACCGTATACAGCACAGATATTGTAAGATGATAGCTCTTACAGCAGATCTCGTAGCCACTTCATAGTAGAGCTCAAAATTTGACACGTCCATATGTTCTTAGCTCGTATTTCCACAAATCGCATTTAGATACTTTTCTTCGATTCTTTCTGAAGAAACAAGAGACAAAAACCAAAAGGTAGAGAGAGATCTGCTGGCTCCCCTCATCTCTGTCTGTCTCCCTCCCTCTCTCTCTGGGAGGGAGGGGTTTTTCCACATTTTATTATGAATATTAATACAGTATTCTGACTTTGATGTTGATTTTTGTTCACACAGAGCGTAACTTGAATCCGAAAGCAGCTTGTTTGAAGAGGCGAGAGGAGGAAAAGACTGAGGAGTTGCCGGGACGTCTAGGTCCGCCAACAGACCTAGCTCAACAAGCAGCACTCGGGGGACCAAAGGTAGGCCCACCACCATCCGTAACCCTCAGTCACTCTTATTCACGTTTTCTTCTTAAAATGCAGCTTTATTTTGATGTGGCAAAAAGCAAAACCTCCACACATTTCAACGTCAGTGAAAGAATCCGGCGTTTACTGATTTCGTTCTGGCAGCATTTTATACAGATTTCATTTTGCAGGTGGAAACAAAAATTTATCTATACACTTGTAAGAAGCATTCGTACATGTTTTTCCCTATTTAGCCAGTATACTTCTAGAATTATCTCACCTAAAACGATTTGCAAATTGATGATAGTATAATGAAATGAGGTGTTTTGTGATGTTCATTTACGGAGGTGTTCGGCATTATTTCTTTAATATTCTGTGTCATTGCTGATTGATCGTGCATGTTCTTTTGAATGAATATATTTATGTGTTCCCATTTGTTGCCCAAACCTATGGTATCAAGGCTTCATTGGTGTGTGGTTTTGGTTTCCCTGTCTGTCTATTCTCCTGAATACTTATTTACCTGTGCTTTGGAATATGGCTCACAAACATCACATCTTTGTACAGTCACGGTTATGAGGACTGTCCACTTCTGGATCTCTCACGCACGCATACACGCGAGTGCACATTCACACACAGTAAATCGATATGGCAACATTCTGTTAAGATTAAGTTTATTGTTATAAAGTTTCTTCTTGCGATCTAAATTTCGCGTTTAGCCTCTGTGGTGATGGTTCAAGACAACGCCTGCCCTACACTAGATGTATTCGTTTATTGGTATGTTTGGCTGTGGGTAGCAGGTGTGGTGGTGTTTTGAATTTCACTCCTCAAGTAACACAGGTTACTAACATGACCATCTGAAATTCTCTTCCGATCACAGATATCTGAACAGGAGCTCTCCTGGAGTGGAGGTAGGAAAAATTGCCTTAAATTGGCTCCAAATATCGGTCTAAGCACGGTAACTAAAATCCACTAACACGCAAAGAAGCCCGGTACAGTTGGTTTGTGGCAAGGGGACGTAATATCTAGACATACTGTATAACTTAGCTGATATGTGGGTGTAATATTGTATATTTTCAGGGGCCAGATATGAGGGGTTATCCAGTTGATATGGGTCATCATCTATGATGATAAGCCTATGGCGGTGTGTGCTGCAGTGTGTGTAAAATCCCTCCCTATGCTCTATTTTCGGTGACAGGTCATAATGTGAATGTGGTACGACGTGGACGGCGCTCCAGCTCCGGGGGTCGCCGCAGTGCGGTAGCCCCCTACACATCCCACCCCGGATATACGATGATGTCGCCGGGATCCGACGGCTCCTCGCTGGACAGCCTGGGCAACGTGGCGGCGACGTCGGCCGCCGCCGCCGAGCTGTCAAACAGCCACGACGTCGGTCTGGTAACCATTGCGACGCAGGATCAGCTCCAAAACCCAACGGCAGTTGGTTCGGCTACGTCGGCGCCGCTCCAGGCCCTCTACCCCCCTCCCGGCATGATGTACACCGCTGACGGCCAGTACCTGGTGCCGAACGCCGAATATTACAGTCAACAGGCGGCCACCTCGACGCCACAGCAGCAAGAGGTCGCCACTTACTTCCTCAGTCCACCGCCACCGCCGACGGCCAGCCAAGTGACCGAGGTTATCATGCAGCAGTCATCGGGGCTTGCCGCCAGCCTGACGCCTGTCCTCAGTAACAGCTCGGCCCTGTACGCCAACTACCCCACATCGGCCATGTCCAGCTCGGTGACGACGGTTGGCACCACGGATAGCGTGGCCGCCACTGTCGTACAGGTACAGGCGCCGGTTGTTTTGCCCGTCGTCTCCGGCCCGTACGCAGTCTCGGCGGAAGCTGTTCCGGGACCGACCGGAGACGAAGTCGGCATGGATGGGGCGGAACGCGTCATCGAGTCGTCGACGTCGTCCGAAGCTACGACCAGTCTGGGGACGGATTGCGTGCGAGCCGAAAGCTGTGGCCAGGCTTTGGATCCGATGACGGCCACCTCGCCAGACACGGTGCCGATCTCGCCGGCACGGCCGAGCCACGAAAACCCTACCAACGGTCAAGCGGTTAACATCGGCAACATAGAAGCCGTACCCGAGGACAACAGCGGCGTCTGCTCTGTGAACACTGGCAAACCTGGAAGCAACGACAATGATAACGGCTCGGGGAAGGCTTGAACTCGGACTTCGTACGTGAGAACGTGTCTCCGCTCCAGCTAGCCGTCATCTAACAGGGGATAGTATGAGTGGCCGTGTACTGCTGCTTTCCACCTGACGACACCCAGGTTTATGTACTTAATAGAAAATAGTATCTGATGCATAGTACATAAGCTATTTATTAGGATCTTCATTCGCACTGCGCATGCCTCTTGTGTTTTACCGTATTCTTCTGTAGACTGTGAATAGTGTGTGTGTGTGTGTGTGTGTGTGTGTGTGTGTGAAGTTTGTTTACATGCGCGCACACACAGATATGTAACTGCAGCTTTGTTGAGACCTGTATTTAACACGGACACGATGTGCTTAATGAATAGAGCAACTTGATCTCATAGCCAGAGTAGCTGCCTAGGTAACTGTCATCAGGTCATCATTTACTCATCTTATGTCTCCTACCTTGAAACCTATGTATACTAAACTACCCATATATATATATATATATATATATATATATATATATCAATCAGTAGACATCAATAGTTGACTATTTCAATGTTATTATCACCATCATAGCTGTCTCCAGATACCTATTTATTAACTTTTGAAGAAAACATTGTTTGGACAGTGCTAGATGTTACTATTATTATTTATTTATTATATTTTGTATCATCCGACTGGGCTACGGTTGGTTTTATGTGTGGCGCTATTTGCTTGTTCACATCACAACAAGACTTAGTGTGTGTGTGTATGTGTGTGTGTGAGTGAAGGCCCATGCTCAGCTATCGGCTCCACACCAGTCTCCAGATCATATAAACACCTCCCCCCTACTGGCATTATGACAATAACTTTTGCAGATGGTATGCTTACCTTGTTTAAGTGCAGGCACTGACTTCCTGGTTCATGCTTTGTATCAAACCTAGAACAGACAAAGTTATTTTTGTATGATAGACAGTATCAGATAAGGGAGGAGCGCCTTCTTCTCCATGGCGATTGTCTCATGGTAATTACTATTACTGTCATCGTCATTCGTGTTATTTTTACTTATTATATGAAAACGCTGTTCATGACACTGCATCGAAGAAGTTCAAAGTTATGTAAAGTATTTATTATATGCCTTTTATTAAAGGTTATCACGTTACCAGAGGTTTATGTGCGAGTGTGTGTATGCGCGCGTACGTGTACAGATGTAGTAGACCATATTGATAGGCATCATGACATACTGTAATTCTTATCACTTTGATTTTCTTTTTTTCCATGGCCAGTGTTTCTTTGTACACTGTGTACAGTTTATTGATGGCAAGGGAGAAAGTTGCAGATTATTTGTTTGTTCTCTTCTTTTTTGTATTACATCATATCAACTGTTAATTACCGTATTACTAATTATTACTCTTAATTGTACTCGTTGGGAAGGGGGTACCTTTTTATGTTCAGCACTGTGTGTTTGTGGATGGATGGATGGATGTGTGCGGGCTAGTATGCGCACGCGCCAGCTGAAATTGTTCTCGTCTCATTGGCATCGGTTGCATTTACGACGGCTGTGCGTTTGCGTGCGTGCGGAGGGTGAGTGGGATCCGAGAGGCCGGATTGCCCAGACAAAACATCGTTGATCCTGTCCAGTGACGGTCCACACGCCGCCTAACCTACTTTCCGAGTCATCGCAGCTCTTGACGACGACAAGAACGTTAACGGTGATGACGACGACAGCTTCATTCTTCGTTCATCCCATTGTACACGTAGAGCAAGAGACAATTGTACAAAGCCAAAAACGGAAGAGCCAAACCCGTAGCTAGCTTACGACAGTGTACATTAATGTAGATAGCTAACTGATGTACGTTGTGGATGTTGATGGCGGCCTCCTCCACTTACAGACTGGATTGTACAAACCGAACTAACATTAACTATTATTATTATTATATAGGATGTGTAACTGTTGTTTGACAGGGATGTCGATGGAAACCGACCGCTCGTTATCATTATTGACCAAGCTGTCGGCGTCACCGCCCTTCTCGACCATTCTGTCGGTGGTTTTTCTTAACATTTCAAGCCGATTTATTTCCAATACAGAGCTAACAAAGTTAGATAATGTTAACGGTTTGTATTTGTTTGGTTGTTTATTTGTTTCCTAACATCATCATGTTCATTGTTTCATCCTGTACTCATAATAAGAGACAATGATTGGAGGTATGTATGTGTACGTGTGCGCGTGTATGATATATATATATATATATATATATATATATATATATACGTACACGCAGTTCTTGCAGCTGTTTACGACAGTGTCAGTGTCTTCGCTATTTCTCTGTCGAATGGTTAAGAAACGGATGTATATCATTTTTGCAAGTTGTATTTAATTTGGTATGGTATGGTATGAGATGATAAGTAAGCGTGTATAATTTAACCAAATGCACATTGTGGTATTTTAAATTGTCTCCTATCGTCGGCTTCGTATTCCAAGCGGGGCCGACCTCAGCCACAGTCTGATTGGACGATCGCCCGGTCGGCTTCCGATGAACCACTCGGATGAACTTCAGCATGTCGATGTGCGGCTTCGTTGTTCTCGGGTTGGCTAACCCGAGCCGGGTCGGGTCGGTCTTGATATAAGTACACGACATCAGCGCGTCCGGATTAAGTATACATCCTTGCAGTCGATTTTGCATCGTTTTTCTCACCACCACACGACGCGGCCACAATCTCCTCGGGGTCTACCGGTTTGCCCAGTCCCGCTCAGCTCTGCTCACGGTAATAGTTGCAATACGGTAGAGAGCCGAACCAGATCGGCGAACGTTACTACAGCAGACCGGCCCCGTGTGTTGGTAGTTCTGACGTCCGTTGACTAAATGTTGTTGTCGTTGGTGTCGTTGTCGTTGGTGATGCGACGAAGCAGGCCAGCAGGATTTCAGCAAACGTTGTTTAGCCACGAAGTTCGAGAGAGAAAAAAATATAGGCGGTGGTTGAAAATATTTTTGTATGTGTATGTTTATTGGCACAAGACTTTAACTAGTTCTTTTAGACACTGCTGTATAGAAGGTTGTTACGTTTAACACGAGTGAGGTAACGTTCAGTTTGCTACAGTTGTTAAAATTCTTGTATATGCTCTTTTTCCATGTACAAGTTACTTCAACAAATACTGCCATTTTGCCTTTTAAGAAAAAAAACAACACCTGTCTCTTGTAAATAGCATTTATTTAGAGAATAAATGTGCCATTTTGTATGAGGAGTTCGTTTTCTGTGTTAAATCTTGTTTATCCGCTATGCAAGTGTGTGTGTGTGTATGCGCGCGCGCAAGTAGCTACGAACACATTATATTTAATTTACGTTATTGTTTAATTCAAAACAAATACACTTAAGTGGTTAATCACATTTCAATCGGGGATGCCTCCATACCCTAACTGGTAGTGCGGTTGACCACAAGTCTATAGCGCCTCGGTTCAAACTTCGGCTAAGCTATGTCAGAAGGGTGTTTCACCTTTCGCTTTATCTCATCACTTTTGGGGGTAGTTCAGCCCATTTAACCTACAATGTGCGCAAAAGTGGTAGTAAAACAGCAATATTTACTTTTCTATAATATTTTGCCATCCAATCCTAGTCTTGATCATGTTACAATTCGTTATGATGTCTTTCAGAATACATACATCGTCATAACGTATTGTTTGAAACTGACGGCCACAAATGTCTTCGGTTTTGAGAAACGCTTTTTGATGATACTCGTAAAGTGAACTTTTAAAACCTAAATCACATTTCTCACTGATTTGTTAAAATAATCTTTCCTGGTACATCTAATTATTTATATGGTGTGCAGCATATACGATGATGAACGATCACCCTATAGAGGGATAATAAATTGGTTTTCCGTTTCATTTTATAAAGTTATTATTTCGAATTTTGTATCTTACTCCGAAATACGCAATTCTTCATTAAAACTCTAGATATGACTAATTCTGATCATTTTCTATTTTAAGTATATCAAAACTGATATTTGTAAATGCTAAATACATTACATTTTATTTGTCCTGAGTTTAAAAATAAAGTACAAATTATTGGTCCACTGAAAATGGAATGCTTATGTAGCATAATTATGGGTGACACCTGTACAGATCCATTCAATTCAGGTTGTTTTCATTCGTTTGTAATGTGAAAGTGTACTTCTTGCCCAAATTAAATAAAATCAATTTAAATTGTGTATATTATGGCCAAATAGACATTTTTGTATACAGAGAAAGTATTCTATTTAATGTTTCTGCTCGAAATTAGTTATTGTAACCATCGTGCAATTTGGGAAGAAAATTGGCATTTTATTTAATTACTGCAGGGGTCATCAGTCTTGATTGTGATAAACTGTAGTCATAGCCATTTGTGTTGTAGGGATCATTCTTGGAAAATAGGATATATTTTTATTTATCATACATAGTCTTTCCCTTAAACTTAAAGCAATTGAAATGAATTTAAAAAAAATTGAATTCTTTGTAAATTTTAATCCTGCCCCGAAATATACAGTTCTTTGTTTAAACTCTAGATGGGATTAATTCTTGCTAGTTTATATATATTAAGTTTATTAAACACTAAAGATATTACAATACGAAGCAATCAGTTGCCGATAAGAGAACTGCCTTTAAATGCCGGTAATCTCATCAATCTTACACTAGTACCTAGTGATGTTGCCATTCACAGTGCTTTTTCAAGAATATAATGTTAAGAGGCAAACAAATTTTCAGACTAATCAAATGTATAAATACTCCGAATATTTAAAATTTGTTTACACTGTCAAATAAGATGGGTGTACAACGCTGTTAAAATATTTGAACGATAACATTTTTTATCAGCGTAAGTAATATTGAACGAGTGAGAATTTAGAACAGATTTATTAAACCTTTCAAAATACGACGCATTTCTAATTTTCATCAGCAACGCATTCCAACAAGTGGGTCATGCAACACTAAATCCATATGAGCTAAGACGCAGATTGCTATAGTATCTGATTGCATAACCTGAGTTTTCGGGGTTACTTTGTAATGAACACCATCCAGTTCGCAAAGGTCTTCAGGTGCCATGTCATTCATACATTTATAAATTGTTAGTAAAACGCTGAATTGGATTCATTGTATAACAAGTAGTTTTTGGAGAAAGGGTGATATGACAATATTTTCAAGTATTTGTCACTATGAGTGCTGCAATTCTGGATTCGTTTGAAGGTGATTGATATTATAATCATATATACATAACAAGGAGTCTGAACGAGATGTAACAAGGACATGAACCACAGTGACAAATGCTACTTGGATCAATACTGGTTTTCAATAGTGGATGTTCTTAGGATTGTGATAGGTACAGACATATTCCTACATAATACATTCTTATAAAAAATAAACCGTTGGGGTTATGGACGATGTACCAATCTGTAATATTGGTGATTTATCATAATGTGGTGAAGCCAAATAGATAATTTGTGCTTTGGTATAATTTAATTTGAGAAGATTTTGATTCATCCACAGCCAAATATCAGCAATACAATGCTCCAAATTCTTCAAGGAAGAGAATTTTAACTCAAGGATTCAGTGATGTGATATATATATATATATATATATATATATATATATATATATATATGTAGAGAGAGAGAGAGAGAGAGAGAGAGAGAGAGAGCTCTGTGTCATCAGTATACGCGTGATACTAAACACCATATCGCTGCGCAATGATCCCAAGAGGACATGGGTACATTGGGAAAACCAAAGGACCAAGAACCGAACCCTATTGTTCCTGCTTGAACTTACTTTAATGATTTTCCATTGTTTGACGCATTTTAGGCATTAAAAGAGATATCGCTAGTATCATATCTAGCTAGCTTTTGTAATTATCTGAAGTTAAAGAATTATTTTACGAAGCGGTTCTTTTAATCTGTGCCAATATATTTGTTTTTTGCTTCGAACTGTTATTTATAACAATAAGAAGCTATTTGGTTGTTTTCGCTCATAATTAATACCGCTAAAGATATCATGCAGCCTTTCTCAATAAAATTCGATAAAAAAATGTGAAATAACATCTGGTTACCAAACATATATCATAACGTGCCAGCTGTAGACGCATCAACTAAAAATAAAACTTCGTTGAACCGAGTTATAAATTTTAGTTCAAGAAACCAGAAGAAAAAAACCCCCACGAGTATCAAGCAAGACAGGATTAAATAAATACAATGCATATTCAGTAGGACATATAGTAATAATAATAATCATTATATGTCCAAACTAGGGACCAAATCAGACGCATATCGAAAACACAGTTTGACATAATTATATTGTTAACATCTTTGGATAAAACTGATTGATAATTGATGATTTAAAGGTGCTATGATTGATAAACGGTCAGCTCAGTTCAACGTTGAAAAGGGATTAGTTAGAGAGTAGGATTCGTAGACGAAGGGTCGCGGGTTCGAGGCTCTGGGAGCTGCAATGCTGTCATGTGGCGACTGGTTCACTCATCCATAAAAATCAGAACCTGACAGAATGCGATGGCTGTGTGTTTAAGTAACGCTTTGCACCTATAATGGCAGCATGCGTTGTATGCTCCCTTGGGAGCTGAGATTTGTACTGGGTAGAAACAACTCTGAATCAGGGATAATAATATTGTAAAGCGCATTAGAGCAGCTTCTAGATGAATAGGGCGCTATATAAATATCACATATTATTATTATTATTACAAAACTACCCAATTTAATCAGCATATTAAGTCTCTCTTCTCTCTCCTCTCTCTCTCTCTCTCTCTCTCTCTATATATATATATATATATATATATATATATATATATATATATATATATATATATATATATATATATAACTTTTTTGCTAGGTATATCTGCTTTGCATTTCAACAATGGTATGTCTTTTCTGACGTTAGATTACGTCCATATTATGATATATATGGATAATATTCCACGGAACCCTTCTTTAACAACGTAACCTCGGCTAGCTGCAAATCTGGAAACTCGTCACACACGTCAGCCGAACCCATAGACGATAGTCCATCATATCACCTCTTGTAATTTTCATCAGCAACGCATTCCAACAAGTGGGTCATGCAACACTAAATCCATATGAGCTAAGACGCAGATTGCTATAGTATCTGATTGCATAACCTGAGTTTTCGGGGTTACTTTGTAATGAACACCATCCAGTTCGCAAAGGTCTTCAGGTGCCATGTCATTCATACATTTATAAATTGTTAGTAAAACGCTGAATTGGATTCATTGTATAACAAGTAGTTTTTGGAGAAAGGGTGATATGACAATATTTTCAAGTATTTGTCACTATGAGTGCTGCAATTCTGGATTCGTTTGAAGGTGATTGATATTATAATCATATATACATAACAAGGAGTCTGAACGAGATGTAACAAGGACATGAACCACAGTGACAAATGCTACTTGGATCAATACTGGTTTTCAATAGTGGATGTTCTTAGGATTGTGATAGGTACAGACATATTCCTACATAATACATTCTTATAAAAAATAAACCGTTGGGGTTATGGACGATGTACCAATCTGTAATATTGGTGATTTATCATAATGTGGTGAAGCCAAATAGATAATTTGTGCTTTGGTATAATTTAATTTGAGAAGATTTTGATTCATCCACAGCCAAATATCAGCAATACAATGCTCCAAATTCTTCAAGGAAGAGAATTTTAACTCAAGGATTCAGTGATGTGATATATATATATATATATATATATATATATATATATATATTAGTAGAGAGAGAGAGAGAGAGAGAGAGAGAGCTCTGTGTCATCAGTATACGCGTGATACTAAACACCATATCGCTGCGCAATGATCCCAAGAGGACATGGGTACATTGGGAAAACCAAAGGACCAAGAACCGAACCCTATTGTTCCTGCTTGAACTTACTTTAATGATTTTCCATTGTTTGACGCATTTTAGGCATTAAAAGAGATATCGCTAGTATCATATCTAGCTAGCTTTTGTAATTATCTGAAGTTAAAGAATTATTTTACGAAGCGGTTCTTTTAATCTGTGCCAATATATTTGTTTTTTGCTTCGAACTGTTATTTATAACAATAAGAAGCTATTTGGTTGTTTTCGCTCATAATTAATACCGCTAAAGATATCATGCAGCCTTTCTCAATAAAATTCGATAAAAAAATGTGAAATAACATCTGGTTACCAAACATATATCATAACGTGCCAGCTGTAGACGCATCAACTAAAAATAAAACTTCGTTGAACCGAGTTATAAATTTTAGTTCAAGAAACCAGAAGAAAAAAACCCCCACGAGTATCAAGCAAGACAGGATTAAATAAATACAATGCATATTCAGTAGGACATATAGTAATAATAATAATCATTATATGTCCAAACTAGGGACCAAATCAGACGCATATCGAAAACACAGTTTGACATAATTATATTGTTAACATCTTTGGATAAAACTGATTGATAATTGATGATTTAAAGGTGCTATGATTGATAAACGGTCAGCTCAGTTCAACGTTGAAAAGGGATTAGTTAGAGAGTAGGATTCGTAGACGAAGGGTCGCGGGTTCGAGGCTCTGGGAGCTGCAATGCTGTCATGTGGCGACTGGTTCACTCATCCATAAAAATCAGAACCTGACAGAATGCGATGGCTGTGTGTTTAAGTAACGCTTTGCACCTATAATGGCAGCATGCGTTGTATGCTCCCTTGGGAGCTGAGATTTGTACTGGGTAGAAACAACTCTGAATCAGGGATAATAATATTGTAAAGCGCATTAGAGCAGCTTCTAGATGAATAGGGCGCTATATAAATATCACATATTATTATTATTATTACAAAACTACCCAATTTAATCAGCATATTAAGTCTCTCTCTCTCTCTCTCTCTCTCTCTATATATATATATATATATATATATATATATATATATATATATATATATATATATATATATATATATATATATATATACTTTTAAAGTATATCTGCTTTGCATTTCAACAATGGTATGTCTTTTCCACGGAACCCTTCTTTAACAACGTAACCTCGGCTAGCTGCAAATCTGGAAACTCGTCACACACGTCAGCCGAACCCATAGACGATAGTCCATCATATCACCTCTTGTAAATCTGAGTGAGTGAGTGAGTGAGTGAGTGAGTGAGTGAGTGAGTGAGTGAGTGAGTGAGTGAGTGAGTGAGTGAGTGAGTGAGTGAGTGAGTGAGTGAGTGAGTGGTGAGTGGTGGTGGTGGTGAGTGAGTGAGTGAGTGGTGAGTGAGTGGGAGTAGGAGTGAGGTGATTTAGTGGTAGGTGAGTGGTGGTGAGTGGTGAGTGGTGGTGGTGGTGGTGAGTGGTGGTGAGTGAGTGAGTGAGTGAGTGAGTGAGTGAGTGAGTGAGTGAGTGAGTGAGTGAGTGAGTGAGTGAGTGAGTGAGTGAGTGAGTGAGTGAGTGAGTGAGTGAGTGAGTGAGTGAGTGAGTGAGTGAGTGAGTGAGTGAGTGAGTGAGTGAGTGAGTGAGTGAGTGAGTGAGTGAGTGAGTGAGTGTTTTGTTCCACTTCAGCGTTAGTCACATCTGATATACGCGACCTGGGAAATTTTTTATTTGAAGTAGACGTGGAATTCTGGAACAAAATACCCTACCATCTGTGCTCTGTATCCAGATAAATATGAATGTAGCTTAAGAATTTTAATGAATGCATGTAAATGTATCATTATGTAACATTTTTTTTTAAATAAATAAAAATTAAATAAACCGCTAACAAATTACGAATTCTTAATACAATTGCAAATCGAAGATATTCATCGATAATGCAATCAAGGATAATATTATTCCGAGATCCTAATCTATTCCGACATTTTGGTTTCGATCTCCTGCCCGAAAGAATCCATGCGGGGTCAAGTAGTGTAGTGTGAATGACTATTTGTCTGAATTATGGCAGACTCGGCGGCGGTGCCTTAAGATGGATAAGTCTAAGACAACTGAGACGTATAAACAATTTTATGAAGGATCCATGACTGCATTAAATTTGCTTGATTTATCTGCAACTTTTAATGTAATCCATCATCCGATAATACTGAAGCGTTTAGAATTTTCCTTTGGCATAAAGCAAAACGATTTTAACCTGGGTACAGTCGTACCTCGCGAACTGAACAAATAACCCTATACATATCTTCATTTTGGTGTACCACAGGAATTCATTTTAGGACGAAAACTACCTAAAGGGGAACATGTTCCAACTGCACTGGTTTCCTGTACGTTTCAGATCACCATACAAGATCATGTTTAATCGTTTTAAAGCACTGAGTGGAACAACAACACTGTATCCAAGCGAGCTGATTTAAAAGTATATATATGTGGGACAGCTGCAATCTGATTTTTTGTTGTTTTGCTTTTGCGAGTGCCAAAGAGTCATACAACACTGTACGGAGAGAAATCGTTCTGGGAATCAGCTCACAGACTGTTGACGCAGTTGCTTAATCGTATTAAACTTGCTACAATTAAAGATATATTTTGTAAGGTTAATAAAACCCACTTATTTAAATTAGCTTATTTATAATATCTATCATCCAGCGTATTTGTGCATAAAATATATTTGCATTATGTGACCAAGAACATGTCTTAATTCCGTTTTCAGTGGAAAACGTCTTAGAACAGCTCAAGGTGATTAGGGCGTTATTAAAATTCTATTACTACTACTACTACTACTACTACTACTACTACTACTATAAATTATAACAATACATTTATATTAAATAATCGCTATTTTTATTATTTATTTTTTGTATGAGTGAGTGGGTTGTTTATTTAGTGACGGTATATGACCGAGGAGTGCATCTAGATGAAAACATTCCACAGACACAGGTATGACTCAGTTTCGAACCGTATCATTGCGGCGCTGGGTGGCCTCTACCGCTGAGCTATCGGAACGATCTCGATTCAGGATGTGAAACATTCGTTGCCCGTCAGCGGGAACACGTTTGAGTTGAGTTGTTTATCCCCCGAGGCTGGTCAAACATGGAACATAGGGTCCAGTGGTAACTGACATGCCCCATCCAGACAGCAATGGGTCGGGTTCGAACTCATAGTCTAGCGGTTTCTAGCGCAATATTCCAATCGTTGCACCATCGCAGAATCCTTGGGAACACGTTTAAACTGGGTCAAGTTAAAGTATTCGCTAAGGATGCGTTTTAATTTTTAGTAATAAATGGCTATTCGTAATTCTGAACATCTACTCTCTCTCTCTCTCTCTCTCTCTCTCTCACACACACACACACACACACACACACACACACACATTCTCTGTGCCTTATTATACACAGCTAACACACACACACAGTCCGTCATTTTGGTCGCCTTCTACAGTCTAGTTCTAGAAGATAAATCTGAAAGAGTTTTCGAGTGCTG
Organism: Paralvinella palmiformis; assembly: GCA_025642065.1. Classification (NCBI taxonomy): domain Eukaryota; kingdom Metazoa; phylum Annelida; class Polychaeta; order Terebellida; family Alvinellidae; genus Paralvinella; species Paralvinella palmiformis. The sequence goes on along the minus strand of JAODUP010000196.1, from coordinate 671,050 downwards.
TTGAGTTATAAGACTGGATGTTTTATATCACTGGCATTGTCTAACACCGACAGATCCGTGGTTTCGTTGTTGTTCTTGTTGCTGCTGCTGCTACTGTTGCTGCAAAATTAGTTTCATTATTTAGATAGAAACATGACTAGAGGATTTACTCCCAGTCTGTAAGTAGAAAAAAAAAACATATGTAGGAGGCTTATGTCGTATTTTTTCCAAGATTCCACAGACCAGTCCGGAAGTGTATATTAGCTGTCTTCTGTGGCGACATCTAGCGAATGAATGTAACAATGATATCTTGACAAATTTTCATTATCAGCCAAGTGTAACAACAGCCTTCAAAGTTCAAACTGTTTAGTGATAATTTAATATTTTTTAACAAATACATAATCTTCATTGGTGCTAGCTAATATATTTCATTCAATTCTATTAATTATTAAGAGACACTGACTTGAAATAGGTTGAAATAAATATATTACTATAGCGATTATATACATAATATATATATATATATATATATATATATATCGCAATTTATATAACCAATGAATTGCTACAGGACCCTCGTCATTTCCGAAAGTTCGCTAGGCGCTTGTGTCCGAAGACGCAGTGATTGCTCAGATGAGAATTGGGTTTCTTAAGAAAACATTCAAACCACAAGATGGTGTCTCCAGACAAATAATCAGCCCTCATATATTGTGTTACTTATAACATCATTACAGAAGTCGGAATGGTAATTGTCCGTTGGCACAGGTATTCTATTATACTTATGACGTCGGTTAGGTATGTCTATTGTCACATCAACATAAACGAAGAAGAAAAAAACCGAATAAAACACTTGTAAACAAACAGTAACTGGCCAACGCCAAAAGCAATCGATGTCAGTTTGCTGGAAAACATCCTGTTTACGAAGTAAATAACTGTGTTCAGGAGGGCCTGATTGTGTGTGTGTGTGTGTGTGTGCGCGTGTGTGCGTGTCTCTTACCCACGTCATCTTCGACAAATCTCTCTGGCGACCGAAGTAGAATGGCTAGCGTGGTCAGATGACGGGAAGTGGGGGTGTGCATACCAAACGGAAAAGAATACACGCGTACGCGTGGCTACGGACGTCATTTCCACCACCGCATAAAACATTTGACGATGAAAACGCAAAAGGTATTCGCGCTGCATTGATACGCCAGTTTCGGAAACTGAGGGGGTATGTACAAGAATGTTACCAAAGAGTGAAAAAGAATAGTAATGGCGTATTTTGTTCTACCTGCAACATATAATACGACAGAGCACAAAAGACAAATAGCATTTTCAGCTCTAATTTCTTCTAAACGATTTCGCATCTTTCCCAATTTTTCCGTTGACAAACGAAATAAAAATAGCAGCGAAATCCGGACGAAATTCGGTTGATTCCATGGCTAGCTGGCTGGTTTAGCCCGGGCGCTGGTCATACATGGAGCATATGGCAGAGTGGCTAATCTTCCGGGAAACATGCCACAAAATCAGGTTTAGGCCACATACGAACCCACAGTCTGGAGGGAAATGTTCTAACCATTGTGCTAACGGAGCATAAAAAAACTTGAAATCGGATATTGAAAGTTAAATTTGGTGACATTGAAAGGTTAAACTTGCTTTCATTTTGCTGATTGCCAAATATCTCCATGACAAGTCCAGACGCTGTTATAGATGATCCAGACAGATCAGGATCCGAGTTATCTGAAGAAGAAAAAAACTCTACGAAAGAACTCCACCGTCTAACGCTCAATACTATTCAACACTTACCAAAAAATCGGTGCACTATTATAAAGGTGTTCACAATTGCATAATTCGCAAAAATGGAATACAAAATGTTGAACTTGTTTGCATAAAAAAAATCAGCAATTATTATAAAAAGAATGATAAAACTGAGCGGCAGTTATATTTAGATGAAGAAGAAATACATATATACATATATATATATATATATATATATATATATATATATATATAATAATGAAATAACAATTAAAAACTGAACCGAAGTTTCCCCCCGGTTTGTGTGCTTATATGTTGCGTTTTGGCGAAATGGCGATGTTTTTACCCGAAGTCGTCTGCTTCGGTTTTGGGCTACCATCGAATAATAAATAACCTGATGTGGAAACAGGTTTGTTTACCAGACGTTCGCCTCCTGAACTGTGACTGAAGAACGATTAGAAAAAACCTCTCCTTTGAATGCCTCACAATATCTAAAACTTCTTATCTAACTCCGGCGTTAATCTACGGAGTCGCATCTTTCGGCAGTTCTCTCGACCGTCTGACATTGCATTGATCACGTCCTGGGAAAGGTGACTATGGTCTGATAAGTAGTCGATTCTATGAATCGGTGTAGATGGTTGGCGGTAGATAAAGGCGTTTGATAGTATAACGTTAATAATGGGGAGTCGTCCGACGGTACACGGGGGGCCACGGAAGAAGTGAACTGAAAAGGAGTAGGGAGAGTGTTAGCCCGAAGGCACGCCTGGTACGATATTAGATCCAACATTATATGTTGTTCCTCGGTAACGTTCCGAAACTGTTGCCAGCAGCGAGACTAAACATAACACCCGTTGATGTACTCACTCACTCACTCACTCACTCACTCACTCACTCACTCACTCACTCACTCACTCACTCACTCACTCACTCACTCACTCACTCACTCACTCATCCACCGATCATCTTAATCGTCTCTGCCGTATAGTTGTAAACATTATTACAACTCGTGGCGCTGAAGGACATACGGCTAACTGTATAAACTTTATGGGTGACATTTAAAAACAACTCCGACAGTCTCAGAGACAGATTGTATAAAATACGAGGCAGTACTCGCCGGCCTTTCTACTTGCCTTTCTACAAGTAAACAATGATATATGTTTGGACCGTCTACTCCGCCACTCCATTAGAGCATATGTCTTACGAAAGGCATATTTACGGACAGCGTGTCAAATATTCTCAACGCTGGATGATAAGAATTCATTTCACTTTAGGTTTTATTCACGTTGATAAAACGTCGTAAGTCTGACGTTCGGCGACCCATTCTCCGGGCCCTCGCAGACGTACATGACGTCTGCAGGCGTTCGTCGGTTCGTCGGTGCGCCTGAGCACGTGCGCGCCCGGCCTCCACAAAGGTATCCATAATCGGGTGAGGTTCGGACCAGGAGGCAACAAAACGAGTGTGTTCGGCTGATTTGGAACCGAACTAATTACCTCTTCGCACTCGCCGATGTGTAAACAAGATTTAAAAATCTAAACAAACAGACCAATCAGAGTAGATCTATTTAACTGTCGACGATAGACATGGACACATAACTCAAGTAGACGAACAGCTAACAATTATAAAATGACACAAGTGGGGCACGTTGAATGATCGTCATTTACTGTTAGTATTGTTATTGTACCCGTTTATAACAGCAGAACGTTGTTGTTGTTATTGTTGTTAATAGTTTTAGTGATGATGATTGGATGTTATTGTTGTTGTTGTTGATGATGATGATGGTGGTGGTGGTGGTGGTGGTGATGATGGTGGTGATGGTGGTGGTGATGATGATGGTGGTGGTGGAGATGATGATGATGATGGTGGTGGTGGTGATGATGGTGGTGATGATGATGATGATGATGGTGGTGGTGGCGATGATGGTGGTGATGATGATGATGGTGGTGGTGGTGGTGGTGATGATGATGATGATGATGGTGGTGGTGGTGATGATGGTGGTGCTGATGATGATGATGGTGGTGGTGGTGATGATGGTGGTGATGGTGGTAGTGATGATGATGATGATGATGGTGGTGATGATGATGATGATGGTGGTGGTGGTGATGATCGTGATGATGATGATGATGATGATGATGGTGGTGGTGATGATGATGATTATGGTGGTGGTGGTGATGGTGGTGATGATGATGATGATGGTGGTGGTGGTGATGATGGTGGTGATGGTGGTAGTGATGATGATGATGATGATGATGATGATGATGATGGTGATGATGGTGGTGATGATGATGGTGGTGGTGGTGGTGATGGTGATGATGGTGGTGGTTATGATGATGGTGGTAATGGTGGTGGTGATGATGATGATGGTGGTGGTGATGATGATGATGATGATGATGATGATGATGGTGGTGGTAGTGGTGGTAGTGGTGGTAGCTGTAGATAATAAATCAACTGATATGGTTTCAGTGAAAGGAATTAGTATTCAGTAGTAGTCTAAGTATTCACAATCTTGGTCATCTTGGCAGGAACTGAGATGAGACTCGAGTGGTTTCGGAACCCCCCCCCCGTCTCACGGATACCGGAAAATTCTTTTACTGCTTGGTGGAAAAAATGAATTGTAAGGAAATTACGGAGCTCCCGGGGTACGGTCAGTAGCGCAAAGCATCACAGATTTGAAGGTTGTGGAATAGAATCCCACAGTTGCCAGTGTATGGTGATGTTTTATTCCTCAGCGAAAGGGCGCCCACAATACCTCAGTTGTGATATTTATTTCCTTGGACGGTCGCCCCTCGCCCAAATGTTCCATGGGGCGACTAGCGCCGAGGTTAAATACCTCATCTGAGCAATAACAACAACAACAACAGTCATTCCTCATCAGAAAAGGCTTCGGCCCGATCATCTCCTTACCCGTAGGTTGTATGCTTCTAGACCATATGTCTTAAGTGTGACAAATGGCGATACTAAACCAAATAATTACATACTCAATTTAATAAAACCTAGGATTAAGAAGTCGTAAAAGTCAAAAAAAGTCCATAAATGTATATGAATCCTACACATGCGAGAAAGTTTCAGCGTCACAAGTACGGAAGTTGGCTCTACACCATCCGCGGTGGATAGACATATCCTGGGATCCGACACGTCTAGGAATATACCTTTCCCATCTTCCAGGCGGAGAATTAGCTGCCTCTTTGTTGCTATTGTTGTCGTCAGAAATACGGCTTCAGAGCTTGAACGTCTCTATCCGCCGATAAGACAATTAATTTACAAAAGATAAAACTACATTTACCTAAGATATACACACCTTGTTGATGGACGAGGGGGTGGGTGTATTTCTAACAAACATAATGACAGCTATAACTCTGGATAGTTAGGGGCTGAGGGTTATAGTACAATTTGAGCAGAGACATCCAGACAATCTATAAGAGTGTGTAATTGTCAATATCCCGAGGCCGAATCGTTGAGGACGTGCAGCCCTAATATTTGCTACGACGAGAGAAAACACCGAAAAGTCTACAGAATAATAATACTAATACCTCTCCACTGGGGACCCGACAGGTATGTTGTGATAATACTGATAGGTTATAAAGTGGTTTTAATCATGATCATTCCTAAGGTGTTAGTATATATTGTTATGAACTGTAACACATCTACAAAACTATGACCACTGATTTGTGCTAAACTCAGTCTAACTGGCATAACGTATGTTATATCAGTGTTTAGTCGAGCAGAAGGTAAATGGCCTGACACGTAGTTTAAAAAGGGCTATCTTTCTGGTTATAGCCAATCTACAGTCAGTCGAAATGCGTATAGAAAAAAAGGAAGAAAAAAGATATGCACTTAAATCCAGGCGTTGGAGTAAATTGCCTAATTGTATTAAACTTAGAGCAAGTGAAAAAATATTTTGTAAGGTTCCTAAACCCAATTATTTAGAATAATACATTAACCAATGTATTTTTGCACATACCGTGTTGTGCTATGTGTGCCAGATGATCTATTAATTGTGTTTTCAATGTAAAGTCCTCTAAATGGATTGAACTGCCACAGCTATTTCTGGTATTAAGGAACAAACTGAAAGAGCGGATAATTATTACTCTGAACTTTGTGTGTCAATGTCAGCATCTGATGCCGACAAGTCGGTGATACACGCTTCACGATAAGATATCCGAGTTTTGCTTCGGAACGAAACTATGGGATTCGAAAATCTGTTGAATGATAAGGATGCCGAAATATTTCCCATTCGAGATAGTTGGTATTCGGAACAATAAACTCTGGAAACACAGAACATATCCCGCCATTATCAATATTATCGCAAAGATTGATATACTGGTTTTACCTGACATTTCTGACTACTGCTCATAATCAGTTTGGTTTTCCCAACAAACACTCGCATAGGTGGATGTGTTTGCTTTGTGACAGGTAATGCATAGCCCCATTATGGGTCGTGTTGATATATGTTATTTTGACGCATCTACAACTTCCGAACATTATTTAATAAGCTGATGAGAAGATCTGCTTCTGAACACATTGTTAGGGTAATGACTTTCTGGTACATGAAGCAGACATTCATTGGACATTGAGGACAACATCACTCAATATATAGTGTACATAGTTCACTCGTGTACCCCAGCGTGGGTTAATTTCTCAGTTGTTTTAACGTGCGGATTAATTAACTTGGTATTAATCGAAACAATTTCTCATATAGCTGTAATAAAGTTCCCATTTCTTCCCATCCAAATGGTATGTTATTTATTACCAATACAGCTGTTTTTCTACTTCTATTTTTTTTAAACCCCTGATTATACGATCTGTCAGTCATTGACTTGACACTTTATGATAACATTCTGTGAGTATATATTGATAAGGTGATAAGGAGAAATATCTTAGTTTCGTCATGTCAAGGAATTGTACAAATGTCACTGATATCAATAGAAAAATATATCTATGGTCGAGGTAATATTACTATTAACCATTTTAGGTATTACACTAAATATGTAATAGACTTACTTTCAGCGATTTATTGGAAATAAAACTTCCTATTATGAGATGAAATTGATATTCAAGAAGAAAAACAAAAAGGTTTTCTGAACATTGCTGACATTTAAACGTGATTTTATGATAGTGCTAATTATTCTATTTCTTATATATATATATATATATATATATATATATATATATATATATATATATATATATATATTGATAATGTTTTAATATATACTATTTTCAATTTTATAGGATTTTGTTCTTTTTTTAAAACAGTTATCAATACACAAAATAATAGAAGCTTTTGTTTTGAACTGTACATTCAAATAAGTTAGTCTGATAACTAAAGAGTGATACTATAAATGATGTTTTACCGGAAGAGTGTATTTTATATGATTAATCAATAGATTGATCAATTAATGACTGTTTGGTTGATTCATTGTTACTCCGAACTTTAATAGCAACGTTACGGAAGGAAATTAAAAACAACAAATGAAGACATAACGATGTCTTCTAATTATACTGTCGGATAGCCCTGGGTCCGGCTCCCGACAAAAACAGCTAAACCCCCCCCCCCCCACAATAACAACACATCAAGGGAATCGTTGTATAACGTGCGTTGTGTTTTATGCCATGCCTAATTACTAACTCCCCAGAGTGTTTCATCATCAGACGCTTCGGTTCTCTATTATCATCAAGCCATTAACGACGAGCAAATTATTATCAATCCATTGACTTCATTCAAACCACTTGATGCGTGGAAGACTCGTTCTGTGTTGGACGGAGTCAGTTACAGGATGTTAATCGACTGATTTGATGAAATGGTTTTTACGCCGAGCCATCTCACCTCGGGCATGGTGTCGCACTATCCCATTTACCATCGCTATAACTATATAGTCGATTTCACACGTATCCTGCCGGATGTGCATGATATTTTGTTACCAAGAAGCCTTTGGGCACGTTTCTGCCTTGTTACAGGTCCCTGTCTGCATTCTACACACAGACACACACACACACACACATACACACACATACACACACACGCGGATATTTATTTCTACGAGTGCGTGCATACATTTAAGTTTTGCGATAAGTGTACATGCTTGTGAACCAATGACTGTGTATGTGTATTTATGCATTTTGTATTTATTTTTAAATATGAACAATCTGTTTTGCGCGACGGGGTGTTGCATCCGTAAATAGGAACAGAGGTCTAATCTTACATGTGTAGGCATCCAGAAATGTGTCTGTTTAAACGCACGTGCCCGTCCCTTCTCGCAATTGTCCCACGTTTGCCCAATTTCAATTTCAATGTAAATCAGCCAGGTGACGCCCCTAGTCCTCAAACATTTACATAAACGTAGCTACAGGGTTAGCCTCGACAACACTCTGAACCATCCTACTGGTTTAACACTTACACATTTAGTGATTATCGGGAGAGAACATTCACGAAGTGTCTGTCTTCGTTCAAAACAAATCGGCCCAATCGGGGGGTGTTCATCATCCATTATTCTGGTTGCTATGCTAAGGTGGCAGCAGTTATTACAATGGTTTAAATGTATGATGTTACTAGGCAGAGGGGTCGATGTGGCTGAAATCTTAAAAAAGGTGAGCAGAAATGAGTGCGGGGGTGTTGATCGCTGTCACGTGATTTATGATATCCTATGACGTCAGCATTTTGTTATTATGACGATTATATGGTGTAACCATGTATGATGTACGATGTCCGTTTATATTATATTTCACTTCATGAAATAATTGATCATTTCGCAATATGAACTGGAAATATTAATGCAAGTAATTTTCATTTCTGTAATAAAGATAATAGGCGTCATTTCAAAGGTAGCCGCCACAACGAAAATAATAACAACATCACAACATTCATCAAAACAGAAATAACAACAACAACATGAGACACAGCTGTAATCATTATTGTACAATGTATGAGAAATATTGGTAGTACAGTACATCGTAAGGGTTAGTAGTAGTAGTAGTAGTAGTAATAGTAGTAGTAGTAGTAATAGTAACAATAGTAGTAGTAGTAGTAGTAGTAGTAGTAGTAGAGGTAGTAGTAGTAGTAGTAGTAGTAATAGTAGTAGTAGTAAGAGTAGTTGGAGTTGTTGTTGTAACAGTAAAAGAAAAACTACTAGAAAAATTAAGGATTGTTGTGAGCTGTTGAAATGTTAGTTATTAACATCCAAGATGAACTACTGTCAGTGGCAGGAACAGCACAAAATGTATTATTTATTATTATTATTATTAGTAGTAGTAGTAGTAGTAATAGTAGTAGCAGCAGCAGCAATAGTAGCAGTAGTAGTGGTAAGATCAGTTGTAGTATTAGTATTAGTAGATATTGTTGTTGTAGTTGTTGTCATCGTTGTAATGATAGTGTTGTATTTTCTTATCACGAAGACGAACCAATATCAATTTTGTGCATCAAACTGTGAATCAGAGCCATTCCTTCCTCATTTAAATATCGATTCTATTATCATTATTATTATTAGTAGTAGTAATAGTAATAGTAGTAGTAGCATTTTATTGTTGTCAATAAGGACAACTCGTGATCTCCGCTTAACACAATCTAATGACCTAGATCTACATTATTTGCTGAGCAGGAATAAAAACACACCGCTCCCCCCCCCCCCCAATACAGATTAGACGAAGCCCAGTTTGATTTGATATAAACGGAACTGGAAATGTCTTCCACAAAGAAATCCTTCACCTCGCTTCATTACGTACATTATATTGCTCAGTGAGTGGTCTCACTCTATTTTAGTCCGCTATAATTCAGTTATGTCACGATACTCCCCGCCCCCCTCCTCACACACACACACACACACACACACACACTTGTCGCGATCTCTGAGCAAACAGCTTCATACTTTTGGGGTCCGTATGGATTACGGTATGCGATGTTAGCGTTGTTTGTGATGACAACGGGTTGTAGACAGAAGTATTTGAACCCCTGAATGCAGACATTGTCCATTTGTGTTAGTTGGAACGCAAAATGATTATCCGCCGGAGACAGTATCGAATCGATTCCGTGAATATATTTCTAAGAAATTTCAATACGTAGATCCTTTGATCTTGTACAGGTATGATATTGGTAAATTAGCGCTCATAAAGTGCGTGTAAAGCTAGATTAAATTGTTCGCTTGTTATACGGAGCAGGAAGATGCTGGGAGTTGTAATGTGCAATTTAAATATTACACTAGTGGATTGTTTAAAAACTTTGGGCGTCTTAAATATTTGCATGTACTTGATCTCCGAATTCGACATATTGTTTACAAAACACATGACGCTACTATATCAAAATGTGTTCCATGTTTGAAACATGGTTCATTCATATAGCATTCGGCCAAACGAAGAAGAAAAAACACATCTCTTTCTGTTGACATAACGCAAGAACTAAATTAAATCAGTTTCTGGGGGAGTAAAGATTAATCTGGGTTTAAAGATAAATAATACTAAATCGTTTAACCTTTTAAAGCTTATATGAATCGCTTGTTTTAGCTTAAAATCTTCAATTTGGATTTAATTTAATGCAGTGTTATAGTTAAATTAGTGTATTTTCTCTAAAATAACCTATTGGCTATTTTTAAATAGAAATTGGAAGTGCAGTAGGGTCATTTTTAAACCTTGACTTTCTGACATCGCCTCTCGGAAGTCGTTCGGCCCATTTAGCTTACCATGTGCACAAAAGTGGCCGTAAAACACCAATCATCATCATCATCATCATCATCAGTGCGTGCGTGCGTGCGTGCGTGTAGATTATGTACGCGGTTATTCTATTAATTTGACTTACGTAATAAATCCTTTAAATGAATGAATTAATGAACGAATGAATACTCGACCAATCAATCGATCGACTCATTGATTCAGTGATTCATTACTCTGTGGTATCGTTTAAATATGGATAATGATATTAAAATAATAAAGTATCATAAACAGATCGAGAAGGTTCATCCGTCTATATCCCGACTGTCATATTATTACTGATCCAAGTGTCTCCGTACTGTTGACAAAACACGTCGGTTACTTACATCTTTTATATTAACACTATGTAGGTCATTGCAGGATCTGTTCACGATAACAGATCTGTAACACAGATATCACTTTGTCCGAGTTCGTATTCTGTGTTTAATAGAACACACACAAAACACCCTCACACATAATAATTATTATCTATACTCTACTCACTGAAGGCTAAGACAATATTCTATCACCGATGATCATGTGACGAAATAGAAGTGAAGGTGTTACACGAGTATACTCTTATAACTTCTTACTGTATAGATCAATAGGAGAGCGTACTTCCGGACTAAGATAAGCATTAAGACCCGAACAGTAATTGTAGATGTAAATATTGCAGTTTTAGGCAACTTTCGCGCACGAAGTCGGCTAAATTGGCCTCCGCGGTCTAACTGGTAGGACGTTGAACCACAGATCACTACCAAATGAGCTCGAATCTCGGCGTAGTTATATCTGAAGGGTGTTTCATCTTTGACTTCGCTTCATTACCTTTCTGAGGTCGCTCCGCCTATTTAGCCTACCTGGTTCACAAAAGTGACCGTAAAACATCAATCAGCATCATCACCAATTTCATTAGGTGAACTGAAAGTTGAAACACCTTTCAGACCTATCCCGATCGAAACTTGAACCCAGATGCTGGAGATCTGTGCCCAACAACTCTACCAGTATAGAAACACCCCTTCTGTGGCTAATCCACAGCTGTTTCGGGGGAAGGGGGAGAATGGTGGGGGATCGATGTGACCTTTTGAGCTCTCACTGTCAAAATTAATGGTACACGTTACCGGACTGTACTCTTGGAATAACTGGGTCGGTGAAAGGTCACTCTGACATAACGGCTACTGGCCTACACAAGCAATAACAACGATATACATTTCAGGTTAATGATTCCAGTTCGGAGAATTGTTGTTTTGTATGTCAGTATCTGTGCTTATTTGAGATAACCTAGTTAAATCGAAGAGGTAAACAAAACCTAGGGATGACTTAATATAATATACAATTTAACACGCAAACCGACACACACACACACACACACACGAGAGTAATGTTTGCCTATAAACAAACAAGATGAGCATTTAGCAGGTGAACGGAGATTATAGAATTACGAACAACAAATAACGAGACGTCGAACGTGAATAAGCAAAAAATACACAATGAAGCTTAACTGTGTGAAAGAAACTACTTCAATTAGCTCCCGACTGATCTACATCGAACTGAGCAGCGAAAGAAGATCCAATCATGTCCGATGTGTGTGTGTGTGTGTGTGTGTGTGTGTGTGTGTGTGTGTTAAAGAGATCGATTCCTACTTTACATATCGAGAACAATATTCACATAAAGAAGATCTCAGGGACAGTCGGGTGCGTGTGAATGGTTCAAACATTTGGAAGATAACCATGGGCGTCCGGGGGCGGGGGGACGTATGGTGGAGGGACTGCATGGTTGAGAATTGCGTAGGTGTCGTTGGAGGTCGATTGGATCTAAAACTACTGATTAAATATAATTTGTTCTTTTGTTAACGAGGTGGGGGTTGCTGTTTGTATATCAATGCAGTCAGAACTGTGACACCGACGATGACACAAACGAAGGGGAGTGAGTGTATGGCTGAATGGATGTTGGGAAGATAAGTGGATATATATATATATATATATATATATATATATATGGATATATATATATATATATATATAGAGAGAGAGAGAGAGAGAGAGAGGGGACAACGACCCGGGTTCAATTTTAACAGTAGAACTAGAGCTCTGTTATCAATCACCTCGAGCGGTTGGCCGATATATTCTTATATGTGGCAATTCAATCTAGATTCAAACCTAGCAACAACACCAGGCCAGCGTATTACAGTTGGCTAAACTATTCTACTTATCTAATACGGCAAGATGCCAACCATATCGCGGCATCAAATGCCCTTTTCCATGCAGATGGTCCGCCGTCGAGCCCGTTCATTATACGAGCGGGCATCCAACACCATAATGGATATAGTGTGTGCCGTATGTTATATGGCGGCTTGTTATTTACGTCTACTTGAAATAGGGCTCGACTAGTCGACGTGCGGCTCCATTCATCAAGTCTATCGCCTTTTCTTAAGGCTTACCCCTTCCGACCCCGGATAGACCATTATAAATAGCGTACTGACCAAGGCTGGAAGCCAGACAGTGCCATTATAAAACCAGGTGGTATCTAATGCTTTTATTTTGATTGATTTAAACTAATTTGCTGCATACTGGTAGTGTATTTATGTAAACGGGGCGCTTTTATCGCAGTAATGCTCACTTTCACCAGTTATTAACACACACACACACACACACACAGAGAGAGAGTGTGTGTGTGTATGAGAGAGATGCACGTGCAGACAAGAGCTTACTCTCCGAACAAGTGTACGCGTATTCGTATACCCGCGCATACGCGCGTCAGAGTTCACGGAGAAAGTGCTGCTGAATGGCATTATACAACCGTAAACACAGATATCATGTATAACAGCCTCCTAGGTGTCGTGTGACATACTCGAGACGGTATTGTATGACTTGTTGAACTGCATTAAACATAAGGAGAAAAAAGGCCACAATGGCTTCGCTTTAACACATGTGTCATCTCTCAACAGGGCCACTTATGAAATGCTCCATTCTGTTTAGAATATGACACCAAAAATAAATACATTGTCCTTTGTTCAATTCGGAACCATGATAGGAGAAGCATATTATCGTAATACAGCATATCCAATTGGTTTGGTGCCTAGGACACGTCAAAGACATTTCCTTAAAGAACCGAACTGAATTTCCGAAATATAATAAATTATATTGTCATGTTGCCTACGATGTTTTTACGGGGGCCCGAGTTCAGCTGGGACACGACAAGACAATCGACGAATGGCTAAGCCGTTAAGTAATACATACGAAATCATCTAGGCCTAGGTCGAAGTAACATTAGTAGCCGGATAAACAGAACAGGCATTCAGCGAGCCAGTAACTGTCATCAAATAGCTTTTGTCCTATTGTCAATGTTGTGTGTTTAAATATAGGTTATATACCAGACTAACACACACACACACACACACACCGAGAATGAGTGGGCGTGGGGGGAGGTTTATATGTGTACTTATGTCACAGTCCTTCTAAATATATCTAATTTTCGTAGAGAATAGATCCTCTGCCATAAATGTCTTCGCGTATCTGTGCTTTTAAGAACCTAAAGCGTTATATCGGTATATATGGCTAAGCCCAAAGCAATCGATAAATTGATAAACACGTGTTATATATAATGACAAATTCGTAAGTATTCGAAAATGACTTCCTGCCAGGATAAAAAATATCTTAAGAACAGAAACAGATAAAGCGTTTTGGTGTGTGTGCGTGTGTGTGTGGACGTACACAGAAAAATGATACGAATGCACCTCGATCTGCCGTTTACATTTTTCGAGCTCTGAGCCGCCGCTGACACGAAGTGAACTTTGTATTATTGCTTGTCCAGCACGCACTGGTATGAGCGGTGATGATCAAGGTAGGTGATTGAGTATAGCTGTAAAGACCTTAGACTTTACAATGTGATATGGTGGTTCTTCGTAAGAGTGTACCGCGGTCGGACGAGCTTCACCGTAGCCGCGAATGGGTCAGCGAGCGAGCGAGAGAGGTCTGAGTTAGGCCAGCGAAGCGTAGCGAGTCATACGTATGTCGTTCTCTCGTGGTCTGAAGGTAGCTCCGCTTAAAAGCGTTGAAGTCTCCCAGCATGGACGATGCGACCGGCTTCTGTTTTCTTGCGCCGGCTTCTAGCATCTACATCTGCAGCAAGCTGCTCTTCTGGGGACGTGAATCGTTCTCCGGACGTCTAAGAATCCACCGCAGACATTTAAAGAACGCCTAAAGACGGTTTCGGCAGACGCGCCTGAAAGGTAGATCACTGTGAGTGCATTCGGGATCATTGGCTGACCGTATACAGGTCCGGTTCGGTAGATACACTCCGATAAAGTGACAGCAACCGAACAGCTGACTATCTACCATCATCTGGTGCGCCCTCGCCGCGTATAATACGCTAATAATACCGCTTCCGGATATCCGGAACATAGCGATGTCCACGTTCTGGATAGTTTGGTTCACGTCAAAGGATTGTTGTCGTTGATGGAATTTGGTCGGACGGTCTTTCATCGATACCTCATTGCAGTAGGAAAATATTCGGTTGAAAGACGTTCCTCCCTTAGGTGTTCCATGTGTATGTGTGTGTATGCATGTGTGTGTAGAGATTTGAGACGAGCTATGTTGGCTATATTTAGGGTCAGAACTGATGCTGCTCGAACGAACGTTTTACCACCTCACAGAGTGATTGAAACGGAAAGTGGTGACGTTTTTTGAGGACCGACTTTCCGACACACGGACAGAGATCATGGAAAAGGTGTGTCCAGGCCGGCTCCAGATAACAGCCTCTTATCGGTGACATTTCAAGCGAACATGTCGCGGAGAGTTCATGACGTAGAGGATGCTTCGGATTTGAATGAAGTTACCAGGTGAGTCTCTCTCTCTCTCTCTCTCTCTCTGTGTGTGTGTGTGTGTGTGTCTGTGTGTGCTTATGGTGTGGTAATATTTAGGTTATCTGCTTAATAGGGTGATTATAGTAACACTGCTCATGATATATAAGCGTGTGTGCGTACGTGCATGTGTGTGTGTATGTGCACGTCTCTGCATCCGTGTATGTTTACTTGACATCTGTATGTGAATGCTATAAAAAAACGTCATCAAATACAAAATTAAAACAGTCACATTATGTAATCATAACGACAAGCTGATAAATAACGCATATATATATATATATATATATATAGAAAGGAGTATTACAAAGAATATGTTTCCCGTGAACAAAAATTAGAAGTGAAAAACTGAAATGATCTTATCTGTGTCGGGTCAATCAGTCAAACTTGTCCAAACATTAACACAAGTAACTGATAGAAAATGTCAATCAGCTGATGGGCCTTAAACTTGTAGTTTTCATTTGAAACGATAAAATCTCTCTCTCTCACACACACACGCACACACACACACACACACACGAGAGAGAGAGAGATACATTTCATCACACCATTTAGGCTGTTCTCTGACCTTGTAATTACCCCAGGTAGATCTAATTAGACAAAATGTTTACTCGTCACTAGCCCACTTCTGATAATGACGCTTTAGAACGACATATCTCGTTGTCTAAGAAGCCATCACAGATCTTATCATTCCTAATCATCAATCGTCCAGAATGTACCAAAACAAAAAACGGGCATTTTAACCTGATGTACTCATTGCACCTAGGTGATGTTTTTTAGCCGCACCCCCATCACAATTCACACACGCACACACACGCACACACACGCACACAGATCTTCAGTATTACTCCAGTTGCCCAATTACCAGACAGCCTTCCAACAAGCCGAACGGTCAGAACAAGATGACTATCTGATGAAGAACGCAGACCAAAAATAACCGACAAAAACGCCGGAAGATAACGGGGATGACATTCAGTACATCATCGGTTATCGTTCGTTTATCAGAAGGTCGTAACCTTTAGGGGGGTGGAGATAGTAAAAACGCTAGCCAACCGTTGATCTGGATCGGCAATCATCTGTCGTACGCGCATTCTCATCGAGATATGAACCCTTTGCTCCTGACACGAGCCGGCACCGACCAGTAACGACAACAACAACAACAACGACAACACATCACCGCTCGGCGCGTTCGCCTTCGGGCCATTAGCGGTTTAGTGGCGTTACTGCTATAACGCGGCCGCCATACCCGGTTGATTACTAATTCTTACTGTATTGGGGTGGTCGTACCTCCCGTAAGAAGGTCCACTCGTTGACCCTTCTGACGCCCCCTCCCCTTTAAAAAAAGTCGTCGCCGACGGGTCGGGTGGTCATTAATCGTTTTATGCATTTCTATGTCTTCGGGCCTTCCTGGGTTGTGTGATTAGGTTGAACGTCGGCCACGACTGAGTGAGTGAGTGAAATAGACAGTTAGTTAGTCAGTCAGGTAGTTAGTCAGTTGATTAATGAGGGAGTTTTGTTTGCTTAATCTCGCCAGTCACAATCGGGACATAATACTGATGATTGACTCCCTTGATAGAGAACACATGTCACAAACTCAGGTAAAACTGTAATTCGAACCCAAACCAGTGGAACGCTCTACCCACACAAGTTTTGGCGACGAAATGAATGCTAGAGTTCTCGGAGATATTGCCACCCATCCACCCATCCATTTACCCATCCATTTATCCATCCACCAGCCAGCCATCTCGGCGTCATTTCCTTTTAGCTGACCTACGCCGACGTGCTCTTGGTCAGTGAGGCCGTTTAACCTTGGCCAGGCGTCAGCCAAGTGATATATGTCCAATATTCTTCAGTCTAGAAATGAACGCCCTTTGAATCAGAGAAGTCGGCACCAGAGGTTCGGGGAGGGGGGGGGGGTGTGTCTTCTCTTAGAGGCCGAAGTAAACGATACCAGAAGCCATCCATTCAGTCGACACTCCGAACTAACCGTTTGGCTTCTTTTCGCATAACGATTTAGCGCCGATGTGTTTATCTATCGGTCCATAAATGTACGTGCCAGTGTGTCTGTTTGTGCACAATTTAGCCGGCCCGGCTGAGCGTTAAGTGTCCGTTCTAAGCGATAACTCGACGAGAGTACGCCTTAACAAATCGTTGACCTCATTCTTATCCAAGTCGCTTCTCATCTCCTCATTCAGTCGTCGATGAGGCGATCCCGTCATTGACGTCGGGGCACCAGACTCGGCGACCGACGGCACGACCGACATGAATACCAGCTTTTAGTCGAGATGTCACCGTCGTCGTAATAGTCGTACCGCTTTCGCCTTTATATATAATAAAGGCCGGTATTTTATGACCGTTTCGGGCCGATTCTTTGACCTTTTAGAGGGGGGAGGGACGCCGAGGAAGACGCGTTCGCCGGACGCGTTGTGCTCCTCCCGTTCGTCAGAGAGGATCTCGCTGACTATTGTTAAGCGAGCGAAACTCTCCTCCGGGCACATCAGAGTGGCTGCCGGGCTCCAGTTATTGCCACCTCGGCGAGCTGCTGGAGGAGTTAACTGTCTTGTCTACACTAGCTCGTCTTCGCTAAGTAGACTAATACTGTACCGCAACCTGTCAGAATAAACAACTGAACCCATGGCCGAGTAGTTCACATCAGCTCTCCATAAACAAGTATATCTGCTCAGAGATCTAAACTCCAGCGGACAGAAGAAGAAAAAGGCCCCCCAAAAGGAGGCCCCCCCCCAAAATGAAGGTAAAAAAGAAACCAAAAAATGAAGCCCTCCCCCCAAAAAAAAATACAGCGCGAAGCCAGATGTGAGCTTCTTTCTTTGTGAATTCTTTTTTTACTTTCACTGTAAATTGAAGCGAAACGTTGTCGCATCAAGACTATTTAGCGAGCAGATTATAAATAAATTAACTGCACTTTCTCACGTCAACAGATTGCCCATTGTGTTATCCACATCGTCTTGGTTAGATATTTTAGTTCTGGTGTAAATTAAATAATCGCGAAGAGCAACATCTGAAAGAAGTTTGACTGTTTGGTTGTGTGTTCTACAGGTTTTGTTTATAATTCGATATAAACTATATTCTGTGATGAAAGATTGAATCAGGAAATTGTGAACACAGCATATGGATGATTCATTAAGATATACAAGTATTATCTTATCGGTGTATGTGCGTGTGCGTGAGTGCTTTTATGTGTATACTATCTTTCTAAGTCTAGCCAAACAGTGTCAATCAACGATGTGGCTGGACGAAGCCATATTTCGCTATACCCACCGTCTTCGACTAACCTACGAGCGGCTCTAAAGTTGAGCAGTGCGAAGGCAAACATAATTTATCACCAGCCGCTGTCAGTCGTGGCTATTACTTAAAGGTAACGTAAGTCTTAAATAATAGTTATGAAAATAGAGAAAGACGACGGCGGCGGCTTTGACATGCTCAACAACAACTACAATAACATGCACAACAACAACCTGATATTAAAAGACATACGATGAAGAGGACCATGGAGTTATCTCCTCAATTATTACTCTTCCAGTTGAGTTAGCGTTACTACCCAGGACAAGCCACTCCGGCCATATTTACCGGTGGTCGTCGGCACGACAAACTCCAAGACCACATCTGCTTCGACTTCAGACGAAACCTACGACTGCGAACTGCAGAAGCACAGGAAATATATATTCCATATTTGTCAGCTGCTTCTGCTGCATTGCCCATTCCCTCCCCGAAGCCCGTGAAGCTAACAAGAAAATGTATTAAAAATGAAGTATTAGCTGATAATATAACAGGCTGTCTCTTATATGAGGGAAAGTTCGTATAGACAGGTGCGGGGGTCAAAGTTGGCGGCGGGGGGGGGTCCTTTCTGAAAGTGAAAGGCTTATCATTACGCCACAAACCAGATATAGTTAAACAATTACATGGACCAGTTAAAAATGCCAGACTGCGGCCAGGAGATGCTAAATACTTCTTTTGTTAAAAATGACAAGTTATGACGAGTAATACTGCTACCATACGTGTGATCGTCATAGTTTTGTAACGCCTTCAGTTTTGTTATACATTTTATATTGTTTTGATCTTAATTGTTGATTGTATCTCTGCTCTGTGTAAGTAAGTTCTTTGTAGTTTAATCGGGTTACACCTTTCCACGAGAGCACGAACAACAACACAACCACGGCATATGTTAGACGAGGCCAAAAATTAAGTAAGATCGCAACAGATATTGAAAATAACCCACGAACGCTCTCCGAAAAGATTCGACTATCTGCATTTCGACTATCTACATTTCGACTATTTTCGTTTCGACAATCCACATTTCGACAATCCACATTTCCGTCAATCTACATTCTTGAAGTGGATTCCGCTTTAATAGATAGATTAATTAGTTCGTTTTTAATACGGACGCTTTCTGGTGGTTTTGATTAAACAGCTTGGGGTTTAGCTCCAATAGTCTATAAAATCAGACCGTCACATTTTCAGATAATTCAACCAAAAAAAAACCCTGCACCGCATACAATAGAAAATGTCTAGGTTTCCAGCAGTGGAAGCGTCGTCGGGTGATGTTAATATGAACCGATTGCGGGGTCAGCAATCTAAGGTTATTTCTACTATCAGCTCACTGACCTGAACCCAGCTTGCCGCATGAGGTCTGACGGTTGAAGTCTCCCTAGGTGTGTCATTGGTGCGGAATGTCCAACACTTTGTTCGCGTTACAAAGAGATGCCGTCTGATTGTCCGCATATTGTGGCACGTCGAAGAACGTGGCCAGGATCATCTCAGGTGACTGCGGTCGGAATTAAGCACAAGCGACAGCTATGCACGTGATGAAAATTGTAAAACGCTTAAAATGCAGACCAGATACGGGGCGTGTGCTTTCCGCTTTAAGATGAACGGCACTACAGAGAAATAAGCCGATTTTTTGCATCCATACGCCATCCACCTCTGTAGATTCATTCTTCCAAATCCTTAACCACGTCAATATAATATTTCTCTCCTAGTAATAACTACAAGCCTTCGAAACATACGCATGAGTGAAGATCTAAAATACAGATTTGTAACAGAATGTTTAGTTTTTTGCCTTTATCTTAACGTAGAACCATTTATGTTATAGATCGCAAGGTGTAGCCAATGCCTTTCTTGTGCGTGGCTGGCATAACAACAGTACCTGGATAGGCATTTTTGCAATCGTTGTTATTACATAACCAAGGCACGTCTGTGTTCTTGGTGACTTTTTGTCTGGTGTCTGTGTACACAAAACGATCATTGTCAGACGTCAAGTACCTCGCCAATATTTTTTATTATTATAATGGGTCAAGCGGCTTCTTCATTTGTGTACGATGCTTGTAACAGCAAGTTCTGAAACATTACACGTCTTAGTAGGAAAAGTCAATTTTCCAAATGCTGTACTTAATATTTGTTATTCTCTGTGTCAGTGGCTTTTTAAATACTGCGAAGAAAATGCACGCACGCACGCACGCACGCACGCACGCACGCACGCACGCACGCACGCACGCACGCACGCACGCACGCACGCACGACGCATGTGCAATGACACACACACACACACACACGTGCGCGCATGCGATCACCTACATATACACGCATGCGCGCGCGCACGAATAGGCATGGCAAACAAATAAACAAACAAGAATACAAACAAACAACAAATCCAAAAACCTGGTCTGAGACGTTGTTATCTTGATATCTCGTGATAAGAATGTCCGGTGCTTAGGATAGTAAGTGTCAAAAGAGGATGTTCTGATAACATCCCCGTTGCATTACCAGGGACAGGAAGTAGGCTATCAGTTGGCGGGCTATGGCAGTCCGATGTTAATCGTTGTATGTAAGTCTGAATTGTCTTAAAGCAGTAATTATCACCACTATCAGATAGGGGTCGTCTTAAAGCTTGAAACAATTAGAAATATTTTCTAAATGAGAACGTTCCTAGTGCTAGCCAAGGGTCACAGATGAAACAGTTTGGAACATGAAGCGGCGACGCCATATCTTGCCCGGCGAAGGACAGATATGATAGTGAATGGTGATTGTAAACATATCTTTCAGAAATCGTTGACGTCGTGCTGTTATTGACCTGCTCCAGGCCTTTGACTCGCTGAACGACAGCACACATGGTCCCATCAGATGGCTATCTTCGCGCACACACTGAGGCATTCATTACCCCGGCATATCAATCGCTCTGACCTTGGTCACCTCGTCGTGAGCGTCTTGGATTGCTAGATGATTTTCCGGATTTATTAGACTTTAAGCCGGGAATGAATGCCATTTGACCCGATGACTAATATAGCTTAGTGTAATGTTTGAATGAGTGAGTTAATTGAGTTGCTGTTGACACTGCCAGACCAAAATATTACTCGGCCACAGATAAAATGTTTCCACCAATACAGAAGCATAGATTCATGTGCTCATCCGTGTGTGTGTCTCTCTATATATATATATATATATATATGTCCTCATCCGTTTGTGTGTCTATATATATATATATATATATATATATATATATGTGTGTGTGTGTGTGTGTTAGGCATAGTAAATAGATAACCATGTTGTGGCAATTTACCTATCTGAGAATATATATATATATATATACACACACACACACACACACACACACACACAAAAGCTGAAACATAAACACAAATATATGCGCGCATTAAGCATCTTACTTCTAAAGAATAGCCATTGTCAATGAGCGCTTACATCTATCACTATGACCTCGATTAACCCTCACCAAGTGTCAGGTAACAATCGTTAGGTTCGTATCAGTCTATGATAAGTGACTGCCAGTTGTAATTATTCTCTCTCTCTCTCTCTCTCTCCTCAAATAATTCAACACTCCATTGTAACATTCTTGAGGGAAATGGAGCCATTTCCACGAACTCTCATGTCAGATAGTGCGCGCATATTATATAGTCGCCTTCTGTAAACACTGTTATCTCATAATCGTGTTTATAATGTGCTTCAGAAGTGCATATCGCAAATACATCTCTTCCCGAATCAAAGCGTAACCGTCGTCGTACTATCTGTGATGCGGGTGAGTTAGGCGTACCGGAAGGACACCGGGTCATCCATCTGCTTCTTCCTGTCCCGAGTACAATGTTTGTGGAGAACTAACTGTTTGTTGTTGTCCGTTTGCGGTGCGGGCATTGTGCCCCACCGCTGATTGTGCAGGGTGTTTACGAGGTGTTACGTTTGTGTTTGGTAGTCATTGAACAATATTTATCATAGGGTGTCCGCAGTTCGTTTGTAGTCTCGCGTTGGTAAAGTTTGTGGTTTTGTCCTATACACGACGGCAGTTCGTGTTTGTGGCGTGACAGTTGTGATGCCATGAGTGTCATTTAGAGCAGCATATTTGAGGTTTGTTTTGCTTCATATTGTTGTTGTGAACTGCAGAAGCGCGAATTTCGAGTACGATGCTTCTTCTTTGAAAATTATTTGACAGGCAAAGTGCGTATTTCATCAAAACATCGTTGATAAGAGCCGCCCCACTCTCATTAACCAAGCGGTTGTCGTTTGAGTTGTCAGGTCAACTAAACGATTTTCCAACAGAGTGTTCAAACAGACCTCGCACAAGATCATCATCTATCAAAAGGATTCAGCACATTTCTGACCATCAAGCCACAAATCGACATGATGGAAGCTGACCAGGCATCCGTAGCCCCGCCTAGTAACACACACACACACACACACACACACACACACACACACACACACACACACACACACACACACACACACACACACACACACACACACACACGCACGCATCATACGAAAGTCCTCCATCCCGAGAGACACCGAACACGCATGTTTCGGTGTCTCTTCTGCTCGACTAAGTCGTTTGTGCTGTGATCACCTTTGAAACTGAGAGGTCAGACCGCACTCAAGCGCTGACGATCTGAGCCCGACTGTGAAGACAACAAATGAGGAGAGTTTCTCTAAAAGAGTCGACTTCGCTCCAATCATTTCAATCACCGAGACGGCCAGCTTCGTGGCTCTCCGGTAATGTACGACGGCCATATGTGGGGTGTTTCTTGGTTCATCCATCAGGCTAACGTCTCATCTAATGTTGACCGTTCTCCGGACATCGTTCTTTGTACGAACTAAATGATCCGCGTCAAATTGGAGGAGAGAGAGAGAGAGAGAGAGAGAGACGCTGCTCGCCTCTACAGCATTCGTCTTCTCCGGTGGCCTCTCGTCTTTACCACCCCCTTCTTGGGCTTGCGTGTTGTCTCTGAACACATTATTGTTGCCTTCCTATCTCTGGGGCTCTCCGAAATAGAAAGTGACCCTGATGATCGTCTACTTTGTGAGGAGGGCATCTCCTTTACATCGATGGCCACAACACATAAACAGCGTGTATATATCAACCATGTGTTTTCTTGCATACCCTGTCCATGTGCAGTTTTCTATCCTGATAGCTTTAGGGAATATTATTATGCCCAAATTATAACGTTTGAAGTTCACCTGGTGGGTTCCGAATATCGCTTTTCCGCGGCTCACTTTTATTTTACGATCACTTGTGGGCACACGATCGGCTAAATGAGTCAAGCTAATTCCAAAGTTGATCAGGCGAAGTGAAGGTCCGGGAATTGAATCAAGTTGTAAGAGGTCTGTAGTCCACCACGTTACCAGTTGGGCTCATGGAGTCGACCCCAGCTTGCCTTTGAAAAAGAATAAATTAATATTATGGATCAGACATGAACTTACTCCATTGCCTAACACGAACAAGAGCTATAATGCATAAATGTGGGGCATATGACTAAGGGGCATATGACTGAGGTGAGTATGACTGAGATGTATACGACTGAGAGGTATATGACTGAGGGACATATGACTGAGAGGTATATGATTGAGGGGGTACTTTGCAGAAAAATGGGAAAATCTGATTGAATAAAGTTCACGGATATAGCCAATATCTGAATTCGAACATTTCTCTCTCCCACTCCCCCCTCTCTCTTTCAGTATATATATATATATATATATATATATTGTGTGTGTGTGTGTGTGTGTGGTGTCCCCCCAGTTTTCCATACAATCAAGCTGAGGTCACTTCTCCGTTGGTGGTCAGCGAGGAAAGGTTAATGCGTTATTTGATTCATTCACGCCGTCAAATGAGTGAGATGAGAGAGCAAGTAACGGCGAATGAGGGAGGGATAATGAGAATCTGAGAGACATGACACACAGACGGACGGACGGAGACATACAAATGGGCAGAGATAAACTGAAGTGAAAAGACGCAAGCTTCTGGCTATTAATAACTAAATAGCGGCAACATTTCTGATTAAATAAATTCTCAGGTCACTCAGGGGCTGTAGACTGCTAGAGAGCTTTGGATCTAGTTTGTCAGTTTAATGGCAAGGTATTTCTTAAATGGTTTCACCACATTACTTAATTCGACATTCTCCTCGAAATATTTTTTTCGCGAAAATAATTGCTCCATGAGAAATCGAAAGAAGTTCTGAGCAGAATATACCCAGTTAGTAGCCTTTTTTTTGGTAGATCTTAAACATTTAACTCGACTAAGCATTCGGCGCCAGTAACAAAATAGGGCGAATTCTTTCTTTTGACCATTTTATTCGTATCCAAAAGCAGGACACAAATACTGAAGCTCATCTCCCACAAACGGCCATCTTATATATCAGTGTGTCACCTGACCTCTTCCGGTGGTTTATATCAATCATGATGTATCGAGGTGAGTATGACATGTTCCACCTTTCTAGTTGAAATTTTGAATATCAGATTGAGACTTTTCCTGTACATCGCCTTTGAATAGCCCCTGTCATATATATATATATATATATATATATATATATATATATATATATTACGTTTTATCAATCTACCGGTCTTTTAAGGGGAAAAACCCCACTCTAGTATTTTTAATTGAGATTAATATAAAGTGAGTGACACGATAAACACTCACACAAATAGAAATAGTTCTACCAGTAACTTGTTGATTGTAAGGTTAATAATAATGTGTTGTGGGTTCAGTATCGCTGCTTCAACGTGCTTGATCACCTCCAAACACCTGCGGTGTTTACTCTCTTACGGTTAATGACCTCTGATCTACTACTGTCTTATTGACAAATGGTCAGTTCAGTTAGTCGGCAAGAAGACATCGGTTTCTTTACTACATTAAAATGGACATCGAATGATGCCATTGTCGAATAATTTTCCACGTTGACGATGATGGTTGACAACCCAAGAGACAAACATACACACACAAAACACATACACGCGCGCGCACACCCATGCACACACACACACACGCACGTGCGTGACATACACACCTGTTTGGATGCATGCGTTCGTGCAATAACGCAGCAGTCAAACCACTGTATTGCAGTTCTCGAGATTGGAGTTAAAGGAACAACTCACCTTTGTTTCAAAAGTTCAGGACTAATACAGATATGTTAACACAAATTAGAATTGATGTCGAAGTATGAACAGGATCAACCATGTATTAAATAATCCAGTTCGACTGCTGGTTGATCGATGATAAATGGTCCGTGGGCGCCGCCATTTTGAAGCCAGACACAGACCAGATGCTGCTGAAATATGACGTCACTTAATACAAGCTGTTCGTATTAACTGGTTACAACAATCTAAAGAGGGGTCAGCCAAACATGTAATTTCGGAACAAAAGCGTGTTTACGAATATTACAATATATAGGGTTTTAAAAACTTCATATGTTAATGAAATGGCTAAAGAAAATTATAGAGTGAAATTCTTTATGAAGATTGTTTTGTAATTTTGTAACAAGAAGAAGCGTCTACCGAGTTGTCTGATTTATGTAAATGAACCGACGACGGCGTTAGTTGGTAGTAATTAGAAGGTTGAGCACGGACGAGGGGGGGGGGTTGAGGTCGCGATGAAGCTAAGCCAGAGCATCCGTAACCTGACTTTATCGGGATCGAGATAACTACACGATCGTTGTGCCACCTGACGTCACAACACGTGACTTTTTTCCTTTCCGCCGTACAATCTCGTCGGTCGAAAAACCCGCAATATTCCCTCCAGTAATTAGGATTATTTCGTTATATTTGATGTTTATTATGTTTTTTTCTTCAGAATGACACATTTAAATCATATTATCTAAAGATGAACTGTTCCTTTAAGTTATCTGTTATCGTGGGAATCGTCCATCAGCCGTCTGTATCAGATGTGACTAGTACCGAAGCTAAGCAAACGATTGACTCACTGGCTAACTCATCTCACTCACCTCACTAGTGTGAGTGTGCGTCTCTCTCTCTCTCTCTCTCTCCGTGTTTGTGTGTGTCTCTCTCTCTCTCTCTCTCTCTCTCTCTCTGTCTCTCTCTATGTGTGTGTGTGTGTATGTGTGTGTGTTATATTGACATACTAATCAGTTGATCTGAACATAAACAAACCGTTATCTTCCCTGCACATTTCCAAACACGACAATCCCTCAAATCTCCAAACAGATTATACATTATACGACTTCATTAACCCTCGATCCCAGCATAACATGGATCAATCGCGCTGTATTACTTCGCTGGGGAGCAAAATGATAGTGATTTAAAGATGTACCGATTGAACTCTGTGAGCTATTCGTCGGTGACACTTAATGTTACAATAGAACATTAAACCTAACAGAAACAAACCCTAAGGACAGTAACATGATATCGTGCTAACAAAAGGAAATCATCTTCCTCCAATCTGTCAATTGATGTCTATCGAAATGTATAGAACATACAAGTCGATCTTAATTTATGGATCGTTTGAAAAATGTTACTGAGATCGACCTCATCCGATGTGAGCAATATTTCTAACTCTAGGATGTTAATATTGAATTACTTGATACACAGATACCGAGTTTATAAATTTACTGAAAGAATGGAATTCAAGGATAAGATTAGTGATATATATATATATATATATATATATATATTATATCACGCAGGTATAAAGACAGAGAGGGAGAAGATGTCTTTCAGAGATAGAAGGAGTTGACTGATTGGGTAACTGATTAGTTTAGCCCGAGGACTGATTTGACCTGATATATACAGTCGAGAGACCACTCCTTAGGGAAACATCCTACAAACACAGGTTTGAGCCAGATTCGAAACCACGACCTGGTGATTTGTAGTGCAATGCTCCAACGACTGCGTCAACGGGGGACGCCTTAGAGAGAGAGAGAGAGAGAGAGAGAAAGAGAGAGTAATAAATATGTCACCATCACATTTACACCCCATCGTCCATCAAGACGAATGGACGTCGGTTTCGTACAAGATTCAGACAGACCTACCCACCAATAGATTTTACATAGATACCTATATAACAACGTATCATCTCACTATGTCCTAGTTAGAGGAAACGATAACATTTTGTCTAAATTCTGGGTTATCGAGGATTTTGCTCCGACTATAACCTTCGAGTTAAGAATCGCACGTTTAAAGATCGAAGGCTAATAGGGGTCCTCAACATTAGTCTTGTCTGTCAGCATGTGCGTGTGTGTCTGTTGTGTGTGTGTGTGTGTGTGTCAGAGGGCGCTATCACGCTGCCCTAACCATTCATTATCCTTTTGATAGCAGCTCGGTGATGATGATAATTAAAGGACATAGTTGATGACACGAGGAAGGTCGTGGTTCCTATAGACTGTTCTATGGATGACCATTTGTTGTGATGTTAACAACTGGATACATGGAGTCGGTCAGACCTAGTTATTGCCCTCATTTCACAAGGTTAACGGCGTCTGGTGTAGTAAATTATTAATAATTAAGTGTCGACGGAAGAAGTCATTGGCTTCGCCATTGAACAAATTATTATCGGGTGTCAAGTAGTGCGTTTGTGTGTGCACGTGTGCTTGCCAGCACACATAAATAGACGCAAGCATCCTCACACACACACACATGCTCTCGCGCACCCTACACCCCACACATATATACACATATGATGGCACCGGCTCAGAGCACCAAGACCCAATCATCTTTAAAAACCATAAATACCTCCACAAATCTATGTCTAACAGTACATCTAAATCTATGCGTATATGAACTTATTTATACATTACATGAACCTATATACTGGATGCATCATCAGTCGGTGGGTTGAGACCGTTCGCTTTTTCGTACGTGACAACAATGTGTCACCCCGTCCATCCGTCGGAGCTGTGCTGTGCTTTATCACATGATATAACATATTAATCAATATCTTCCCGATGTCTGGTTTTATCTGTTTATTAAGATAAACAAAAAATACAGCAAAAAACATAAACAACTATTAAAGCAATCAGATGGAAGAGTAAACGATGTGTCAGTCACTAACGTCAAAGGTTACAGTAAACCGTGTGATGTCATACTGACTCAACGGTAGTCAAGGTCAGTAACACAATAATCAAATATAATGCCACGCTGACT
This sequence comes from Paralvinella palmiformis, assembly GCA_025642065.1. Classification (NCBI taxonomy): domain Eukaryota; kingdom Metazoa; phylum Annelida; class Polychaeta; order Terebellida; family Alvinellidae; genus Paralvinella; species Paralvinella palmiformis. The sequence continues at coordinate 642,407 of JAODUP010000196.1, read as the reverse complement.
TAATGAGGAACCAACGTCAGTGTCACAATAAACTATTATAATGTCACACTCACTTTGACCTTAGTTAAGGTCAATGGTCTCAATAAACCACGTAATGCCACGCTGATCAAAGCAGTAGTCAAGGTCGGTGTTACAATAAATAATATGTCACAGTCACTTCGCCAATAGTCAGTGATGGCAGTAAGCCATTTTCTGTACCATCATAAAGCCAAATTGTAGCATGGCCAGCTATTGTATCGTTAATCTAAACTCTGATGAATACGTCACACCACCCCGGTAATTGGTATAATGACGGCGCGTAGGTGGTGTCAACTTGATGTTGGTAATTGGTGACAACCTAGTGACACCTGACAACGGGAAGAAGATGAAGAGGTTTTTTCTTAACAGACACAAGGTTGTTTTCGGATTGCGTATATGGTGTTTACTGCTAACTCATAAAACGACAATAAAACGGGAAAGGCAACCCCCTCCAACACACATGTACACACACAGAGAGAGAGAAGAGAGAGGGGACGGAACGACACATATGAGGGGATGTGTGGGTGTTTGGCCACACACACATACACACACACATATCCTTAGGTTAACATGAACAGGCCTACAAAAAATTCATTAACACCCTCGCTCAAATCTAAAATTGTATTTCGTATAGTGCACGTTCTGTTTGTACGTCGATCTAATTGCTAACAGACACAGAACACTCTTTATAACACTAACACGAACACTAACGCAGTATAACAACCGTTGTCAGTGATACGCTGGTTGGCCATTCGGGTCATAATTGCGTATAAGCAATAAAGACTAATAAATATATTTTTTATAACACAGGTCGATTTATTTACTATCTCTCTGGATAGTTTTTGGCGATCGTCACATACCCCCAAAAAATTATGGGAAAAAATTATTAACATTGTTCTTCACGGGATAATTCATATATAAGCGCCAAGATAACTAAAGAAACATGTTTAGCTTAATAGATAATATTGGATAATTTGTATACAGGTGTCTTAAAGTAGTAGTCAACTATTAATATAATAAATCTGTCGTCCAAATACTAAATACATGGCCACGACACTGTTTAACTTCTTGACGGCTATCATTATTGACAAGAATTATCTTTAAAAAAAGATCCCTCTTGCAACATAATTCTCATTCATCCCGATCGGCAAGTACGGGTTAACAAGCATTGTAAACAGATTAAATGATATTTCGAAGGCTATCGAATTCGGCTGTCGTATTGACACTGTTAAACGCGCACCTTTTCACGAAGCGGCTCGCTTAGAGCTAGAGAGAGGAAGGGTGAGAGAGAAAGAGGGGGGGGGGTACTCAAGCGTCAACAGTCGTGTGTTTGACGAGATTCCTTTTGTTATTTTCGAGGTCACCTCAATCACTGGCCGGTGATCTGGACCACCTTTGATATGCGAACGGATTCCATTCTTCAATCAATCGAGCCATTGTCGTACTAATACCCGTAAGGTCGTTGTCGTACCTACCTCGACCCGTTTTACAATAACTCATTTCTTTAAGCTCCGGAGAAACCCCGGTTGGATCCAACTAGCAAGTCGACCAACGCCGTGGACCCCACGCAGAACGTGTAAATTAGTACACGGTGTTAGTCCGGTGGACGGTCCAGGTAGTGTGGCTTCTGGGTGTTTATCATTTATGGTAATGCAATTAGCCCTTGTGTTTAAACTTTGAACTGAACTCTAAGCGTTGTTATAGGTGTGTGTGTGTGTGTGTGTGTGTGTGTGTGTGTGTATGTGCGTGTGTTTAATACTGATTGTCGAGATCTTCTTAAGATTCTTATACAATGTAAACAAATATTAGATGACGTGTACTCGAATTCAGCACATAGCCTTACCTACTCCACCGCGACCCACCCCCGCCATATATTGATTATCGTTTCAATATTACATCATAACGGTATAAGTTTCGAGTTAGCCTGGATAATACTTGGACTCATTAAAGTATCCAGACGACAACTCTGGAACAGGACAACGAAAGGCCGAATGTGGCCATTTTGAGACTCTCCGAGACTAGATAATTCGGTTTGTCGATGTGGTTGTTGAAGTGGGCAGAAAGGAGAGGTGTTCGTGTTATTATGGCTGCGACATGATCAGGGTCGAATATCCCTATCCAGTGGGTTTTGTGACCCTCGGCCGAGAGGCATCTTCGTATAACATGACCGACTAGAGGCCACTCCCGGAGAAATCAAAGAGAACAGATGAAACACCCCACAGACACGTATAACAAAGGGAATCGAATGTCGATATGCCATTTGCCGGACTAACTCGGAGAACGCAGCGTCTATGATTCCTGGTGTGATATATGGAACTGTTACGTCATCAAGAGGGAGGAGCATCCTATTATTGATTGGCATCTAAACGATGACGACAGCGCCTCCAATCGTCCCTATAGTAGCACGCCTACCGATAAGGTGAGGCGGAAGTGTTGGGCGGCCACAGGAGAACCGCAAACCGAAATAAAACAGCCGAACTACTCAAACATTACGTCAGATTAGAACCGCAGTTTCACGAAACTAAACCGCAAGCTAGTCGACTGGTGGTGAGTGTGGGGGGGGGTGGCTGTTTGTATGCTCGGGGGACTGTATCCAGGTGTGGAGGAGATCACAGAAGACGGCCGAACGTGCCAACGATAGTTTTTCGCTTAAGCAAACAATGTGACATTTTCTTCTTTTTCGGGGAAGCACAAAAATAGATGACTGTTGTGCCAGGACGTGCTTCGGTCCTCCTGTGTAGGCGGAAGTCTAGAAAACTTCGTGTTTACCGCGAAGTGTGATGTTTGTCTGTTCTCTCTCTCTCTCTCTCTCTCTCATGTTTACTTCGTACCAGCCAGTATCATATATTCTTATATATATATATATATATATATAGTGTGTGTGTGTGTGTGAGGGGGGGTGTCTGTGTGTGTGTGTGTGTGTGGGTGTGTGTATGAGTGAGTGAGTGAGTTTTTCACCTCGGCAGTGTTTACATCTGTTATGGTAGCTATCATCCAATTCCACATGCCCGTGTCATACGATTATTACAAATATCCATCACCTAATTGTACCCTGCCAACAAAGATGACTTTTTTATTCATTTATTTTAGTAACAATAAACTACCAATGCCACACAGCGCCAATCCCCCCCTCCCCTGGTGAGCCAATAAAACGCCTTTTTTGTCAATTTACAACTCGACAAATAAACAAACAAACAAACAAACTATCGCCCGTCGATGTAAAGCATTCCAGGCTCCTCTACCGTGTTTTCTTCCCACAGAATCAACCAAGTGTTGTACCACTTAGGTAGAAGTAAACACCACGTTCAAACACGTGACAGGGCACTACTGTCGTCCAGTTAGTAGGGCGCACTGCACTGTAGATCTCTAGGATGTGGGATCGAATCTCAATGTCGCTTCTCTCTGCATGGTGGATTTTTGATCCATTAATGAAATACTGACAGATGACTTGAATCGTTGTAAGGTTGTTGTTGGGTATTTTTTTTTTTGGGGGGGGAGATAAGAACACGCGTGACATCTTCCTGTCAGTTGCCTCTCTACCCGTAGGACATCATTACACTCCAAAAAGAGCTACATCAAATTATTTATTTTAATAACATCGAATTCGTTTTTAACGTTTAGAAACGCTACATAATACAGCGCTGACCAATAGTTTACAATTCGATTTACGTTTTCGTAATAAAGTTATGCGTATATTTACATGCGCAAACGCATACACGCGTTCGCACACGAACTGTACGTCCAAATGGGTGTTTGCCCGGCCTTTTTTGCCGTAATGCCACCGTCTAGACACTGAAAAGATTTTTCTTGTTGTCTTTTCTTTTTCTATTTGATCTTTTCTATGAATTTCAACAAACCAAAATCCGATTATGGAGTGACTTTACGTCACGCGTGGGTGGAAAATGACCGAGTTTTTCTTCTCTCTCCGTTTATGTGTACCTATCGGCGTGTTTCTTTTTTTTTTCTTTCGGCAACAGAAATGCAATAATAATGTAGGCTTTCCAAAAAGATTAGTCCTTGATTATTGTAAAATGGTTCAGCTTCTGATAGATGCTCGCCTAGATAACGCCCTCTGATGACGTCAATGGTACCGATTTTACTTGCTTGAAATATTTCGGGTAGAAATTAGCATTCCTGCGGTAAAAAAACGGCCACACATCATCAACAGCGAGAAGCTTCTTATTGGGATGACCTTCAGTGGTGTGGCGAGAGAAGTAACTCTGTGAGTATCTGGTGATTTGTGCGAGGGTATGGACGATGGAGTATTTATGTTTGTTTGTTTGTGTGTGTTTGTGTGTGCGTTTGTGTGTGTGTGTGTGTGTGTGTCTGTACGAGTGTGTATGTGTGTATGGGTTTGTGTATGTGAGTATGTGTGTGTGTGTGTGTGTGTGTGTGTGTGTGAAGTGTGCGTGTATGTGGTTATGTGCGTATTTATGTATATATATATATATATATATGCGTGCGTGCGTGTGTGTGTATGTGTGTAACTTAATCACTCACTCATCCACCCACTCACTCACTCACTCACTCACTCACTCACTTCACTTGCATTCAGCGGGTACGTGTGTGATTTAGCAGCGTATATAAAGGGAACTGGCCCCAGATAACCATGAATCGTAATTACGACTTCGAGCGATTCACCATAAGCCACTTTACAGACTGAGATGTGTAACTTTTCACCAATCACTGACGCCTCCCAGTCATCGTAGGATTTCCCATAGACTGTGTACACTTAAAGCTCCACAAGTAGTTCATTATGAGCCACACATTCGTCAGGAAGCCAAATTATTGCCCAACACTAATTTCAATCAGATAAAGAAGACCAACAACAACGAAGATATTCAGGCGTTGAAGTCCCCCCCCCCCCCACAACTCCACCCTGCCGACAC